>ML791052.1:135387-166071 GCA_009831015.1 Picea engelmannii
TCATTTCTCTCATTTCCATGAAAGCCTTTCTAAGATCTTCATCTTCTGTAGGAATATTTTCATGACTCTCTTCATGAGCCATACTTGGTGAATGCCTCCTTGAAGCTTGAGGTGATGATATAATTTTTCTTCTTGAAGGATGAAAAATTGGCTCTACAAGTTGACCTTCTCCTCTTGTGAGTTTCAATCTTGTGAGCATCGGAAAACAAAACACTTGCAAATAATCAAGCCTTCAAAAACCTAAGCTCTGATACCAACTTGATCTGAAAATGATAAAGGCTTGTATTCTTGAAAATATTTGCAAGTTTTAATTCAAGTGTTCGTATGCAAATGGATCAATTTTGCAAACACAAATTTTTATATAAATTACACATTCAAGATGCAGATAATAAGAAACAAACAACAATGAACAAAAAACACATAACACAACAAATGATAAAGGAGTTTACCCCTCTCTTGGGCTACATCTCCTGGTCCAACTTCCAATGGATCTTTTATATTATTTGCTCAAAGTGATAAAATATCTACTTTACAATGCTCAAAATGTCAAATAGATGGCTCGAGTGGCTTCAAAACGTCCAAAAACCCCTAACTGGGCTTTTTCGGCAACTGATTTGGCCAAAAATTGAAGAAGATAGGCTTCCTGGAAGTTCCCCTTCAAACTTGTTGTCTCTGGATCGCCAAAATGCACCTTTGTGCATCTAACCTAGCACACATGCTCATTTCCGTGCTAAAACCTACCACCGGGCACATAACCGAAAACCATGTAAACTGTAGGATGGTTAGGGAACCTAGCCCCTAACCGCCAAACCGTTGGGCATATGAGTCATATGACCACGCATTATAGGGCTAAGTCCCAAGTCAAATGGTAAAGTGACAAGTGTCGGTGCGGTTTTAACCATTGGCAATACCAAACAAAATCCCGTGCATTTAACCATTGGTCATATGTATTAACAATACAACCACAGGATGACTCCATTTGAAATTGCACATGCACGGTGGTGGTTATATGGTAATCTGCATAAGGCCGAGGGTCGGGGCTTAGCCCTGGCCCGGACCGCACCCAAATCAAAACTCAATGCAATTCAAATATATTTAAAATCGTTTATATGTTAAGAACCAATGGTGGGTGCACCGGTTGGGTGGCCCTTCCCAAAGCTCTTCCTCTTCCCATAGGTCGCGGGGTCGAGTCCTACCGACTACACAAATTTTATCCAATGCCCAGGTGACACGTGGCGGCCCTTGCTTGGGCCACGTGTTACCAATCCATTTTCCACCAAGATGTCATGTGTCAAGAAATGATTCGATCATCCAATTGCCAACTGCCCTCCAACTCAGCCCTACCATGTCAACATATATCCCTGCCACATCATCGTACGACCCTTCCACGTTAGCATGCATACAGACTGTACGGACTATACAGTCAACAATTTTTTTTTCCTATTTGACGATTTGAAGAAAACACGATATCTCACTCATTCGACGTCTGTTTCAACCTGAACGAGTTGCATTGGGTTCGTGACGCTGAGGCCTATGCACCCGTTCGATTCGAAGCGATTCTGAGAACTTTGAATTTTGAGCAAAATTTGATCCCCTGGATCACTCATTAAGGTTTCATAGAATATTTCAAGAAAATTTGATTTATTTAGATGATCAGGGAAGGTCAATTGAGATCCAAATTATTAAGAATAATGTGTCTATATATTTCATCTCGATGATCAATTTAGTTAAATGTTGCTGGAGGAAAGGATATTTATTGTATATATTAGAGATGGTAAGTGGTGGAAAGGGACCCTCTTTTTATTAATACCCAATCTTATCATAATTCAAGGATTTTTTCCGAAAGATTTTCCAAGGTTACCAATTGAGAGGAAAATAGACTTCACTGTCAATCTAAAACCTTATTTGTTGGAAAGTTAGTTGTCATTGATGTCAACCATAGATGTCAACCCTAGAATAAGTACAATAGATGGGTTCATTTGGAGAAGTATATACAATGGTCCTCTTATGGTGTAGCTATAAGAATGTCCATAATGGGAAGATGATTTGAATAAGTCTACAAGAAGCATTATAAATATGGCTAAGTCATTGAGCAGTTGAGAATCCCCAATAGTGTGATCCTAAACCCAAAAGTTGTCTGAGGAAAATGAGGTTGAATGGCATGACACATGCATGGAAAAACATCATGGATGGATAGTGTTCATCGTTTCATTTACAGTGGTATGTGGTACATCATGTGATTCCTCATGGTTATGGAGATATGTTGTCTTGAAGATGGAAGCCCCGAAATATGGTTAGGAATCCCTAAACAGTTGTAACAAGAAGTGACAAGTCAACCCAAAATTAATTAAAAGAAGAAAAGTTGTGGCAAACAAGATGTCGGCCCCATTTCAATGAATATTAAAATAAATGTTAAGGATATTGTTGGTAAATTCGGCCCCAATGGAATAATCATTAAAAAATTAAATTGAATTTTATTTACGTCAAGTTGGCCCTCACAAGAGGGTGTTAGATCTAGTATAAATAAGACCCCTAGGAGTTCATTTGATACATAAACTCAAGTGATTTTTATTTGAGTCAACCAAGGATATCTGAGGAGAATTTCATAGAGAAGATGAAGTGAAGAAGGGTGAAATTCCAAGTGAGGATGAAGCCTTGTGATAATGTGTTCTAAGGTGTCCTGAGAAAAATAGTCATAACTTCTTCATAGAGCATCCAAATTCTATGAGAGCAATTGCATTGGAAAGAGCAAAGTCGTTAGTATGTTTTTTGAAAGTTTCAGAACCATATATTAAATATTCAGTGAGTGGCATGATAGACAAGTTCCCTCTCAAGAATAGGCCATAATTCAGCAAGGTATGCCATTTTCGCTATAACTTATTTTTAGAAATGATTCAAGGAGTGAAACTTTGAGGTATTTCAGAGAAGATATTAAGGAATATTGGGCACAAGTTTCAAATCTTTGTTCATTGTAGGTATGTATTTATTATTGTTGAAAGTTAGGGTTTGTGACTAATCCAAAAATTATTCCTGCGAGTCTAATGTAATGTTTGAACAATGTTATCAATGTAACGAGAACTGTGACCTCAACAAAAAAACTCTATCCCTTAAAGCCCATATTTTTACATAAACACATGAAAATCAACTCTCAAATCAAAAAGTGGTGTTACTGGTAGTACCATTTTTCTAACCGAGACAAAACTACAAATGTTTTCAAGCATGGCCTTAAAAAATCAAATAGTTTCTTAGAAAAACTTTTAAATCAAACCCCAACTCAAAAAATTGTGCTACTGGTAACACCATTTATTCTATCCAGGTAAAAATAACAATGTTTTTCAAACATGGCCTTAAAAAATCAAATAGTTGTTTAGAAAAACCTTAAAATAAACACCTAAATAAAAGAGTGATGCTAACTAAATCAAATGTTTTTATTAAACATTAAAATTATAGCTAATTAAGACCTAATTGAAACTCTAGCCTTGACAAAAAATCCCTATGCAAATAAAAAATTCAAGATTGGATCCTAAATCCTCACTTGAAAATTTATTTACTATTGTTTTTTAATTTACATTAAAAATTAAATAAAGGGAAGGAGAAAAACTTCACAATTTTTTTTAGTGAAGAAAAAGACACATTTAAAAAACTATATTGAAAACCTAAATTAAAAAAAAAGAAAAAAGAAGATGATGTTGAAAAAAGTAAAAGAAAAACTATTAAAAAAAAATAATAATGAGAAAAAAAAATTATAAGTAACTAAAAGCAACTTAAAAAAAGAAACAAAATTCAAAAAAATATTAAAAAATATATAAAAAGATATTCAAAAATACTCAAACTCCTTAACTAAAACTTTTTTTTTTAATATTGAAAATAGAAAATTTTATAAAAAAAAATTAAAATCAACTACATATCTAGCTATATATAGTTATAACTATAACTATATATTATATAATTATATAATAGCGATGATGATGATTAACGTCCATTAAGACCAAATTGGTCTATTGGATCTTAAGAGGGTAAGTGATTACTTGTGATTCTTTAGAATTTTGTTTCTGTGCTCGAAAATCATTAAGAAAAGCTTTGCAAGATCACCATAATTTTGTTGAGTTAAGAGGTTAGGAAGGTTGGTAGTGTGATAAATATTTTGAAAATGAGATCTAATATGGGTATAGCCTAGACAATCTAAGAGAAAGTATTTTTCATCTTCAACCTTTTTAGTGTCACAAAGGTGACACACTCTTTCATCCCATGGCGTTTTAGGAATTGAGCAACACCCGTTTTCACTATGGAGCTCGTGAGAATTTGTTCTTATCTTATCAATGCTTATTGTTTTCTTTACGCTTGGCAAAATAGATAGATAATTTTGATCTTCTAGATTAGGGTTGATTACATCTTTATAATACCACAATTTTTTTTTCCCTTTAACTCTTTATCACACCACATTTTCTCCTTAAATTTTAATTTGATGTTTTTTTAATAGTATCTTTTTTCTGCAAAATGGTTTCTTCCATGACTCTCCAGTGTTTTAACCAATACCGTGTGTCTTTATGCCATCCTCGCTTGAGTCGATGGTGGTTATGACTTGATTTTGAAGCAATTTTAGGTAGCCTCTTGTCTTTCATGTTGTTTAACTTGTTCTTATACATTAAGTATCTAGTCATAGCCATGCTCTCAATGGGGGAGGACTTGTTTCTAAGAGGAAAATGGGATAGGGTGTATTTCCTTTAATTTTAAAATTATAAGATGAGATAGGTTATAAAATTCTTTTGTATTTGCTCTATCTTTTGTATAACTATATAATATATGGTTATATAATCATCATCAATATATAACCATATACATATATATTATATGGTTATATATTAAATAACTATATATTTGTAGTATAACTTAATATAACCCCATATATATACATCCATATATTATATGGTTATATATTATATAAATATATATTTGTAGTATAATTTTTTTTATCATATTTTCTATTTTTATTTTTTATTTTATTTTTTAATATAAATTTTAATTTCAATTGTAAATTGTAATTTCTAGTTTTTTAAAGAATTTTTTTTAACATTTTGTATTAAATTTTAGATTTTAGATTTATTAATTTGGTTTTTTAATATATATTTCTCTTTTTATGTTTTTTTAATCATTTTAAAGTTTTTTTGTTCACACATTTGTTTTTTTAATTTTTTGTATTTTTATAAATCAGTTTTTTATCTTAATTTTTATATATATTTTTAAGTTTATGGTATTTCTTTAAAAAAAAAAAAATTATATATGATTTTTTTTTATTTTTTATTTTTAATTTCAATTCTTTTTATTTTCTTGGTTTTTTTTGTTTTTAATTTATAAAATAAAATCGATTTACTTTTTGTTTTCTAAATATAGAAAAATGGTGTTCTTTAAGTACCATTATTTTAAATTGAAGTAAGGGTAAAAAATGTGCTAAAAATTATATTTTCCACTATATTTAAAAAATATGGAGCCATACATTAATTAAGGAAACACAATTATATGAAAATTCTTAATTGCAAAAAAATCAATGGTAAAATATATTTTTAAGATTGAAAGAAGCATGGAAAAATGACTAAAAACACCGTTGAAAAAAATAACAGAAAAAAATTGAAAATAGATCAAAAAATAAGCATTTAAAAAATAATGTGGAAACATTATGCATCATAAAATTTAAAATATCAAAAAAACACCTAAAAAGAGAGGGGGGTGCTATTGGTAGCATCATTTTTAAAAACAAGATAAAAAATGTGACCCCCCAAATCGAGAACTTTGTAGAGATATCGTTAAGTTGGTAAGTATGCTTTTGATGAAGATGTTATTCCTTTGTAGGTGAAGATGAAGAAGGTATGAGGGTTTGTTATGGTATTCACTAGGTTGCTCACATGTTGAAAGGTATGGTTTTGTATGTGTTCTTGAGGTTTGTATCTTGGTGACTTGACACGTGCTTAAGGAATGTCTTGACGATGATGGTGCATGATAAGGTACATTTAGGTGATGTTATGGTATATTGTTAGAGGCATATCTTGGCTATGTTGGTAGTTGGTTTGGTATATATCATGGTGATGTTGGAACATGCTTAAGGCATTCTTTTAAGGCATTCTTTTGGCATATGTTTTGAAGAGAATCTTGGATATTGGGCACATGGTTTAAGATACACTTTGGTATATGTTTACATATTTGATACATATCTTGGTTGATGAATGTTATGGTACATTCTTTTATATGCATATATTCAATGTTTTGGTACATGATTGAGACAAATCATGAGTGATATGGTGTATGGTTGAGGTATATCTCATGGTACATGGTTTATGGAATATCTTAGTACATGGTTCATGGATGTTATGGCATGATTTCTTATCTTCGCATATGATCTATGTGAGTGGTTCTAGTCATGTTGATGGTGATTATCAGTGAGGGGATGATGATGGTATATTAGTGACAATGACAATGAGAGAGATAGTAACAGGCATAGTGACAAGTTGGATGACAGGTTTATCATTAGTGACAGGTTGATTATCAGTGATAGGTTGATTGTCAGTATCAGTGGCAGTGACAGGTTGAGTCTATACTTATGCATTAGGGTGGAAGGACAGGAAAAGGAAAGGGGGTCATATCCTCCTTCCGGTTGGAGACAAACAATATACGTATTTGGAGCTTCCTTAAGGTTGGAGCCAGATAACACAAGGAGTTGAAGATTCCTTCAAGTTGGAGCTTATAAATTAGGTGGTTGGAGCCTCCTTCCAATTGGATTTGGAGTTAGGGATTTGTATCTTCCTTCACGTTGGAGCCTATAAACAGGGGGTTGGATCTTCCTTCCGATTGGTGTTGGAGAATTTGGAAGTTAGTGTTTCATATGAATGTAATCTTTGATATATAAGAAATCATTCTTTGGGTTTCCCCCATTTGGGTTGCCACGTAAAATACTAGTGTATTGTGTATCTGTGTATGATGTGACACATTGTTTATGGTTATATGTTTATGATATGTTAAATCCAATCATAAGTGAATGTTATAATTGATAAGTTAATGTGTGATTGGAATTGGTAAAAAGCAATAATAATTCCCCCCCCCCCTCTTAGTATTGGTGAATATTCCAACAATTTGTATTAGAGTGGATCCTTCAAGAAGCAGTCTAACTACTGGAAGGTAGATCATGGATTGCACTAGGAATGCAGTGCCAATGTTTGATGGTTAGAATGATCAGAACTATGAGAAATGGAGACAAATAATGAAAACATTTTTATAGGCACAAGGATTTGACATTTGACAATCAATTGTTGCAGGATACACCACTTTAAAGAAACCAAAGACTATAGCCAAGAAATAATTGAAGAGGAAAAAAAAAATAGCAATGGATCTCATCCAAGAAGGATTACCAGATTGGATAAAAGAGAAAGTGGGAAAATGTTCATCAGACAAATAAATTTGGGATAAGGTATATAATCTCTATTTTAAGAAATATCCTCTTATCGCAGATCCAGAGCATGCTAATCAAAATAAATAAGATGTTGAAGTTGAACGAGAAGAAAGATGTTCATCATGTTAGATATATTTAGAAGAAGAAGGTTGTGAATAAGGCATAGTGGATTTTGAGGATGAACTAATTAGTGCTTTAAGTGAGCTAAATTGTAACGACCCCATCGTTACGACAACAAATAGTGATGTACAATAGGTAAATAAATATTTTTTTTTGCATTAGGATATTAAATTTCACCACATAATGAATAGAAACACCATCGACACATCATCGTAATTATTAACGACTCATAATCAATGCATTAGCACAATTAATAACGACACCTATTCAATACATCATTTTAATAATTAACTACACATAATCAACACATCATCAAAATAAATAACGAAATGAAATAAATGCATTGCCATAATTAATAGTGACACATAATAAACACATATCATAAGTAGCGATGAAAAATCAAGACATCGCGATCAACTGAAGGAAGATACTAAAAATTGTTCAACGATGTCACTGAATATTAAAGGAAAATACCCACCCAACCTATCATGCATGGTTAGGACCTCCAAGACTGATTTTGATTGATTTTGAGCACTTAAGGTCTCAGGACTGGTGATTGTTCTAAGGAACAAGGAAGTATCTAAATTCCATAGCCTAACATTAACCGCAATCCAAACAAGATCATCAATCTTCACCTAGTCATCAATTATTCATAGCGCAATAGTATATTATACTGTACTTATCATTTTTGAAGAAAAAAAGAGTGAAAATGAGTAAAAGGATATTCCATAAATATTAATAAATCAATAGCATAAATACAATCTTAGTCTCATGTAGCTTAACTATACATCTTCATATTAAGGAATTTTAACAATACCTCCATTGACCATACAAAATAAGTGGTTACTAAGAAAAAATCAACACACACATACACACATATCTAAATCTCATCGATTACTAATAAACCATCAATTGATTAACAATTTTATACCCAAACAAGCTAAATCTCATTTCACAGAAAGGTTATAATGCCGGAAGGTTTCCCTTTTTACATAACAATATGAATCATAATTTACTACTGCAAATCACCAATTTAACACTATACAATATAAAATTTATGAACACCATTAACAAATTTTAATCATAAAATATTTCTGTCAGAAATAACTACTAATTATTGAGTACTGTAACCAAGAAAAATTGATAGGTCAATATGTCCTTCGATCTGAAACTTGCATCGATATCCTTTCCTTTTTCCTTTCTTGTAATTCGAAACTTTACCGGTACCTCCCAACCAACACTAGGGGTACTCTTCTTCACCGTTATCCCCCCAAGCCACAAAGGGGCCATGCACGCAAAACCAGAAATCCTCTAGCTCCAAGCTTGCCTCGCAAGGTAGAGCTACTAGTCTCTTGTCAGACAATTGGATTAGGTTGATGGACATTTGGTATGGATTGTCGATTGTCATTGATTCCAACCTTTGGAGAGTGATATTGTAGATTTATGCCAACCCTTATTGATTGATGTCAACCATTGGAGAAAGTCCAGTAACAAATTTCAGTAGCACAAAGGTTTAGGTAATGGACCCAAGTTAGTTTGATGTATAATGGTATGAGTTTTAATATATTTGAAGGTAATACTATTCTATAGTACATGTCATGCCATTTTTTGTGGTATGTGGAACATCACATAACTCCTCATGGTTAGATATTTATGGCCATGTGAAGATGGAGAACCCAGGTTTGGGTAATGGACCCAAGTTTGTTTGATTGATATTGGTACGAGTCTTGATATATTTGCAGGCAACAATATTCTATATGGATAGTACATGTCATTCCATTTCCAATGGTATGTGGAACGTCACATAACTCCTCATGGTTAGAGAGTTATGGCCATGTGAATTTGGAGAATCCTCATGAGTCATCTAGAAGCCCCAAAAAGTCAAAGTAGTCAAAGTGTTTGCAAAGAAGAAATTATTTAAATAATAAAGTGAACTGATGAGTATATTATAAATCAAAGTGGACACAAAAGAAATTTTTTAAATAATAAATTTAATGGAGAAATTACTAAGTGGACAAGTGGTTAGAAGTGGATTAACCCTAAAATAAGGAAAGTGGGTTAAGATGATTAAAAGGTAACCCCTTGAGGAAGCTACATGAAAGTATAAATAAGAGGCAAGGCTCTCTCATTTTAATCACACTTGAGCATATTGAATATATACAAGTGACTAAGGTAACCAAAGGATATCTAAGCCTAATTTCATAGGGAAGGTGAAGTAAAGAAAGCCAAAATTCAAGGGAGGACAAATTATTTTGATGATGTTTTCTAAGGTATGTTATTTACAGGTCACCTCACCATTTTCACAATAACGCTTTTTTGAGAATGATTCAGACCAAGAAATTGGGAGGCCATTGAGGAAACATATACAAGTAGCCATGGTATAAATTTCAGCTTGTGGTTAGTTGTATTTTTGGATTTACACGTCGTGGAAAATAGGGTTTGTGGCTAGTCCTGAAACAAGTCTAAAACAAATATTTTGGGTAAAAAAGTCATAACTTCTTCATAACAAATCCAAATTTAGTAAGATAAAATGTATTGGTTATATTATCTTCTTTAGTACTTTTTGTACAATATTTAGATCCATACAACAAATATTCTGTGCGAGGCATGCTCTACAATTTTTCTCTCTAGAATAAGCCAGAATTAAACAAGGTATGACATTTTTGCTATAACTCATTTTATGAGAGGTTCCAAGTAGTGACACCTAGAGGAATTTCATAAAACACACTGAAGAAAATTGTGTACTATTTTCATATCTTTATACATTACAAGTACATAGTTATGATTATTTCATGTTAGGGTCGTTGACTAATCCAAAACTAGTCATGTGAGACTAAAGTAAATTTTGATGAAAATTCTAGTCTCTTGTTGTTAAAGTTAAGGAAGGTTTGTAGGTATGTGATCATATACACCAAGTCTATTATAGAGTTACAAATCATATTTGGATGATTAAA
Source organism: Picea engelmannii (assembly GCA_009831015.1). Lineage (NCBI taxonomy): Eukaryota > Viridiplantae > Streptophyta > Pinopsida > Pinales > Pinaceae > Picea > Picea engelmannii. The sequence continues at coordinate 145,900 of ML791052.1, forward strand.
TTGATAAGGGATTTTGGTTGAGATACATGTTGGGTACATGGTTGAGACAATTAGTTGATGAGTTGGCACATACATGAGATGTATAGTTGATGATGTTGGTACATATTGATCAGTAGTTGATATATGATAGGTACATAATTGGTACATGGTTGGAGGCACTTGTTAGTATTATTATTGACACATGGTTTATGGATGATGTAGCATACTTGTATTGGTATATTATTAGAAGCACATATTGATCTTGGTGATGATTATGAGTTGTTGTGTTATTCTTGGTTTATGCACATATTTCAGAGTTGTCTTGGTGATTGATCTTGATGAGTAGATCTTATTTGGTTGATAAGATTGATGAGACAGGTTGTTGTGATAGGTTTTTTGGACGAGTTGTTGTGACGGGTTATTCGTACAGGTTTGGTGCATGGTTGATGCACTCGTTGATGGTATAGGTTGAGGTACAATTTGTTGCATGGTTGATGCACTTGTTTATGGTACAAATTGATTACATGTTGTTTGGTACATGTTGGTGCATGGTTGATGCACTTGTTTATGGTACAGGTTGATTACAGGTTGAGGTACAGGTTGATGCATGGTTCAGGTTATTGGTACAGTTTTTTTTATGCAGGTTGATTGCTACATGTTTACATTAGTATATCTCTCAATGATAGTGTGACATTGGTTCCATCATTCTACTTATACGTCAGGGTGGTTAGACGGGGAAAGGATAGGTGGTTGTAGCCACCTTTTGATTGTAGCCGGAGAACATAGGGGGTTGTATCCTCCTAGTTGTAGCCAAAGAATTGAGGAGTTGGAGATTCCCTCCGGTTGTAGCCTGAGCAACTAGGGGGCTCAAGCCTCCTTCCAGTTGTAGCTGAAAAACAAAGGAAGTTGATGCTTCCAATGAATGTAATTCTTAAAGATATATAAAAAAAATCATTTCTTGGTTTTCTCTCACTTTGGGTTTCCACGAAAAACATTGGTGTACTGTCTATGTGTTTGATTTATCATTTGTTCATTGTTTATTTACTCTACAACTACTGTATGATGATGCAGGAGCATCGTCAGTTTCATCAGCAAGAAAATGTGGCAGGAAATTTCAGCACTCAAGAATCATTTCGGAATCTCAAACGTCGTGAGTTAATGAGAATCCTTTGGGGAGTTGATGAAGAACAAAAGATCAAATGATTGGAGGTTGAATGATCATGAGCAATCAGGAAGTTTCACTCTAAGTCTTGACTGTAACTAAACTTAGGTAGTAGTTAGGGTTTTCAGTTTTTGAGGTAGATGAGTAAGTGGGGGAAACCCTAAGGACCCTCTGAGATAAATAAGGGTTTGTATGCTCAAATGAGGCTGCTATGAGTTAGTACGAATTTATGAGTTAAGTTGTTGTTTTGATATTCGTTGTAGCCATTTAATTTTGAATGAATAAAAAAGAGGAAAATTGACCCAAATGGATAATACTGTTATTGTTTGCAATTCTCTGTTATTGAGTTTTTATAAATAAATGAATTTCATTATGAATGGAAAAAATTGTGAATGTTGGTATAAGTTTCAATTGTTTCACTTATGTTGAGTGAGTGAAAGGTGTGCACACAGAACGCAAGGAGTGCATTGATGAGATTTTTTTTTTATCCCGAAGCTCAGGAGAGATAGTACGAAACTTTTCCTTTGCAAGGTGTGCACAGTCACTGACAAGAACCAAGTCTTCTGTAAGAATCTGTTGCAAAGAGTGCACAGATCCAGTATTCGGTTAAGTGTTGAACGGACTCCATAAAAGTCAAAGTCGTGAAATGCGAAGCCCCGAATTGATCACAGTCATTGATCATAGGAAAGATCTAGACAATCAATATAGCACCATCGTGATCTCAGATATCGGGAGAACGAACGTAAGGAGACTCCCAAAGTCCTGAAACGCCAAATCATGATTTGATCGCAGTCATCAATTGAAGGAGGATCATGGACCATAGATCTAATCATATCAGGAGTTCCCGATACACGAAGTCCTGACGTGGTTGAGAGTTGAGCCACGGGTCATGACCGGAGGTCATGTCGAGGGAAGATAAGGGAGGAAATAATACACGCTAGGATCCTGTCATAGTTTTGGAGGTCAAAAAAATCAGGGTGATTCACATGTAAAGACCTTATGTGCAAAATTGCGAAAGGCCTTGGGTTAGGCCTGTGGTCATAGCCGATGATCACGTGAAGGAAACTCACGCCTAGCACTTGTTTGCACGGGATGAGTTACCCATAGGACCTGTGGATATTTTGTGAGGATTCCAGCAAGGAATCAAAGAGTTGTTCTAGCTCGAAGATTGAGAAGATCCAGTGACTGGGAGGTCAATAGACCCTACTGAGGTGGGGGCACTGTATCAAGTGGTATTAAAGATAAAAAAAAAAATGCATAACACAGACAATATAATGATGGTGAAAGAATAAAGTCTGATACCATCAAGTGGTATCAGAGATGAAGTTTTTATTGCAGAAAGAAGGAAAATGAGAGGAGACAGAAGAACTCAAATTTGTACTCTATGTGTGACAGATAGTCGACACAATGCCGCCGAGGAGACAAGGAGAGAAACCTTTAGCCAATTGTGTTTTCGAAAGGGAGATGAGAGAACTTTGTGCAAGGATAGAAGTGATGGAAGCAGCATAAAGAAGAGCACCTGATAATGGAGACATCATCGATGCATAGAGCGAGGAAGTTGTGGGCAAGAATGTCATCGAAGAAGATACATGAGAGGAAGTTATCGAAGAATGATTGCTGAGGGAAGTTATTATATTGGGATCTAGAGCCAAGATAGAGGTGCCAATCTATGAAGACAATTTAGATGTTGAAGAGTTGCTGGATTGGATAAGATCCATGGACAAATATTTTGAGTACGAAGATGTCGATGAAGAGAAGAGGGTGAGACATGATGTCACTAGACTCAAAGGACATGCAACACTGTAGTGGGATGAACTGTAGGCTGAGAGAAGAAGTAAAGGAAAACAAAAGATAAAGAGTTGGGACAAATTGGTAGCCAATTTGAAAGCTAAATTCATGCCTAAATATTATTAGATCAATTTGTTCAGGAAATTGCAGAACCTGAGACAGAAAGACATGAAAGTTAAAGAGTACACAGAGGAGTTTTATAGGCTTAACATCAAAACTGAACAAAGGGAAAGATATGAAGAAAAAGTTTCTAGATATATAAATGGCTTGAGGTATGAAATCCAAGATGAGATCATTATGATGTTAGTGAGGAAAATGAAAGATGCTTATCAGTTTTCACTGAAGGTAGAGGAGAAGTTGGACAGAAAACAAAACCAATGAGGCAGAGGTAAAATCCAAGTCCTAAACAAAGGCAAGGGAATTTCCCACGACAAGGAACAAAAATCAAAAGATGATACTGATAAACCACATAGTCACTCAGAAAGAGGAGGAAGTTCTCGAGGAAGACAAGATGGTGGAAGAAGTTCTTCCAGAGGAAGAGGAAGAGGCAGAGGAGGAAAAGTGAGATGTTACACCTATTGAAAGGTAGGACATAAGTCTTGGGAATGTCCCTAGAGAAATAAATAAGGAGAAGGTGAAGCTCACATTTCAGAAGAATAGAGAAGGAATGTTGAAGTAGAAGGAGCAAAGGATGGAACATCCCTGATGTTGAAAAGGGTTGTCTTAAATCCAGAGGCAAAAGTTAAGAAGCCAGTGCAAAGAAACAGTCTCTTCAGAATAGCTTGCAAGACTAAAGACAAACTATGAAAGGTGATAATTGACAGTGGGAGCACTGACAACTTAGTATCCATGGAGATGGTGGAGAAGTTGGATCTAGAGACAAATGCACAGATGAAGACATACAAAGTCTCATGGTTGCAGAAAGGACACCAGGTAATGGTTCCTAAACAATGCTTGGTTGAATTTAAGATAGGAAGATATAGAGATGAAGTCATGTTGGATGTAATTCCCATGGATGTATGCCATATTTTGTTGGGAAGACCTTGGAAGTTTGACAGGAATGTCATTCATGATGGGAGGAAGAATACATACACCTTGGAGAAGAGTGGTAGGACACACATGTTGTTTCCAATAGAGGAGAAGAAAGTGAAAGAGGAAGGAAACACAATCATACTTCTCATGAGTGGGAAGGAACTCCTGAAATAAGTCAAGAAAGGATAGGAGATGTAGTTTTTTGCAGTGAGGAAACCTAGAGTTGTCCGGATGAGTACTGAAATGGATGATTTACCTGAAGAAGTTTGGGAATTGTTAGATAATTTTGCTGAAATAGTGGTGGATGAGCTGCCTAATTCATTGTCACTCATCAGAAGTATCAACCATCATATTGAATTGATACCAAGAGCAAGTCTACCAAAAAAAGCAACGTACAAACTGACACCTCGGGAGAATGAAGAAGTAAAGAACCAAGTCAAGGAATTGTTAGACAAGGGTTTGGTCAGAGAGAGCTTGAGTCCAAGCACAGTGCCAACTTTGTTGAGTCCAAAGAAAGACAGAGGATGGAGAATGTGTACAGACTCAAGATCCATTAACAAGATCACCATCAGGTATATATTTCCTTTGCCAAGAATGGATGATTTAATGGATTGTTTAAGTGGAGAAAATTTCTTTTCTAAAATAGATTTGAAAAGTGGATATCACCAGATAAGAATGAGAGAAGGTGATGAATGGAAAACAACCTTTAAGAAAAATGAAGGTTTATACTAATGGCTTGTTATGCCATTTGGCTTAAAAAATGCCCCGAGTACTTTTATGAGGTTGATGAATGAAATACTGAAAGAATTCATTGGCAAGTTTGTGGTTATGTATCTGGATGATATACTGATCTTTAGCAAGACTAAAGAGTAGCATTTGAGACACATGACACTAGTGATGAGGATACTACAACAAGAAAAGTTTTTGATAAACTTGAATAGATCCTATTTTATGAAGATAGAGTTCATTTACTTGGGTTTTGTAATCTCTTCAAATGAACTGGAGATGGATCCAGAAAAGTTGAGAGTGATCATAGAATGGCCATCACCAAGAAGCATGTTTGAGGTAAAAAGCTTCCATGGATTATCAAGTTTCTATAAGAAGTTCATCAGAGACTTCAGTGGAATTTGTTCACCAATGATGGATACAATGAGGAAGAAGCACAAGTATTTTAAGTGGACAAAGGAGGTCGAGAGGAGATTCAATATACTGAAGGATAAAATAGCATAACGACCAATTCTGGTCTTGCTGAATTTTGAAAATACATTTCAAGTGAGATGTGATGCAAGTGGAGTTGCAATTGGAGAAGTTTTGAGCCACGATAATAGACTGATTGCCTATTTTAGTGAGAAGATGAATGAGAGTAAAAGAAAATAATCCACATGTGATAAGGAATTGTATGCCATAATTCATCCCTGAAGAAGTGGAGACATAACCTTGTCTGACAAGAATTTTTCTTGTATAGCGATAACCAAGCTTTACAATTCATAACCAGACAGGAAAAATTGAATCAAAGGCATGCAATGTGGATTGAGTTTATGCAGAATTTTACTTTTGTCATAAAACATATTGTTGGGAATCATAACAAAGTTCATGATGCCTTGAGCAGGAGATGTTTGATTCTGTAGGAATTTCAGGTGGATACTTTGGGGTTTGAACACCTTAAGGAAATGTACAGTGATGATCCATATTTCAAGGAAGCATACGAAGCATGTGAGAATCTCGTGCTGAGATATAGGAGCTAGTGGGAAGAGTACATTATTCAAGAGGGATTGTTGTTTAAGGGAAATCAATTATGCATACCAAAATGTTCAATGAGGCACAAACTTTTGAAGGAGAAGCATAGTGGAGGATTAGTTGGACATTTCAGCCATGATAAAACATTCACACAATTGAGAAATTCATACTATTGGCGAGGTATGAGGACAAAAGTGGTGAAATTTGTGAACAAATGTAGAATCTGCCAACATGCAAAAGGAAAAAGATAGAACACTGGATTGTATCAACCATTACCGATATCACAAAGGCCTTGGGATGTGATAAGAATGGATTTTGTGTTAGGACTGCCAAGGACACAAAGAGGATGTGATTCCATATCTATGGTAGTGGATATATTTTCAAAGATGGAACACTTTATCCCATGCCAGAAGACCAGTGATGCAACCCATGATGCAAATCTATTTTTCAAGGAAGTTGTGAAGCTTCACGGCCTACCCAGAAGCATTGTCTTAGATAGAGATACAAAATTTGTTGGTCACTTTTGGAGAACACCGTGGAAGAAGTTGGGGATGGATCTGTCCTTTAGCTTAGCGTATCATCCTTAAACAAATGGAAAAACTGAGGTGGTAAACAAAAGTTTGGGAAACTTGTTGAGGAGTTTGGTCACTGAGCATCATAAATAGTGTGATCAGATTCTTCCACGAGCAGAATCTGCATACAATGAATCGCCAAATAGTAGCACTAGAAAGAGCCCATTCCAGATATTGTATGGAATGAAACCCAGGTGAGTATCCAAGTTGAGAGACTTGGGATAGAGTGAGATCAGAAGCGTTGGAGACAAATATTTTGTTGCAGAAATGCAGAAGCTCCATAGCCAGATCAGAGGACAATTGCATAACTCTAGTCGAGAGTACAAGTGCAGAGTTGATCAAATCACAGAGAACTTCAATTTGAGGTGGGAGATTAGGTTCTGACACATCTTAGGAAATAAAGGTTCCCTAGGGGAACGTATAACAAGTTAAAAATGAATAAGATCGGACCATGTAAGATCTTGAGGGAGTTCGATGCAAATTCCTATGAGATTGACCTTCCAGATGATGTGGGCATATCACCCATATTCAATGTTTCAGACCTATATCTTTACAGCAAGGATGACACAGAGGGATCATATGATCAAGATAAGATTTAGTGGGAGAAACAAATGCCTATAATAGAAAAACCATAAATGGATAAGATCATTGATCAAAGAATTAGCAAAAAGACTAGGAGGAAGACCTATTTTGAATATCTTGCCAAGTGGAAGGGATGCCCAATAGAAGATCCTAGTTGGGAAAATGAAGTTGATATCTAGAAGCATGGAAATTCGGTGTAGGATCTCATGGACAAGATACCATGAATTTTTGTCCAGGGGGAGTATGATGCAGGAGCATCTTCAGCGTCATCAGCGAGCACACGTGGAAAGAAAGTTAAGTGCTCAAGAATCATTTCAGAATCTCAAACGTCAGGAGTTACTACAAATCCTATGGGGCATTGATGAATGACAGAAGATCAAATGCTTGGAGGTTGAATGTGTGACATCCCCCCAAAATAAAATATTTTATTTTTGTGTGCTGGAAATTTATTTATGTTTTTGGCAAATTTGAATCTGGAAAATTTTTGCCATTTATGGCAATTTCGAATTTCGAATTTAATAATTGTAATTAATTAGTGTGACTATTGGGCAGAGATCTGTTTGGACTCAACTAACTATTTGACTATGACACTTGTATCACAATAGAATATTTACATTAACTGCAGGACGACAAATGGAACAACGATGTTAAAAAATTAACTGACCATGACTCCATGAGTGGTGAACATGTTGGAACTGCCTCTAGGCTGATTATGTGAAGTCGCAAATCAGAGAGTTGGCCATTGGCAGCCCCTGAAAATCAGGGATTGAGAAAGCTGTGAAAATCCCCAAAGGAGGGAAAAAGACCCAGGCAAAAATTGATAAATAGCATATGTGAGGAGGCAGAACACTGTCGAGTATGATGGGAAGAGGTTTCTAAGCTCGGTTGTTGTTATGAACATTGTGGATTGAGTGTGAGGCAAGAGGAGCTTGCTGAAATAGAATCGCCTTGTTGTTATGAGCACTTTTGAGTAAGTGTGAGGCAAGAGGATAAGTGTGGGAATTAAAGGACATTGCTGAGGAGGAGTTTCCATGTTTGCCCTCATGGATTCATGATCAGGCTAGGGGGTGAATCGGGGCAAGTGACTTTGGCTACCATGTTCTATGGTTGGGAGGAACGTGGTTGTTCCCTTTGTATTCTTATGGATTGGATTCAGATATGTTGACCTACCCCTCTCTATTATGAATGGATATGTTTTTATTTCGATGTCATATTAAATCTGAACTGGAATGATGTCCACTCTCTGTCTGAATGATCTTTTCTGATACATTGTATTGATTAAATTGGAATGGTAACATTTTCCATTTTTGTTTGTTGTGGGGAATATATGTGAAGGAAAATATGTAATTATATTTCTATAAGTAAGTAAGGAAAGGAGGAGATTAACGACAATGAGGCAGATCCTCTCTGTAGATAAATCCCGAGGAAACCAAATTCAGATCCCTCGGAACATCATTTATAATGACCAATCCCTGATGGAATGATATTCTTGATCATGTATTTACATAGATGCACGGATCTAGTACTATGGATGTTTAATGCATTGATTAAAAGAGGCTCTAAGTGAATATTATAGAATTTACCTTACACAGTAAATTTTATCGTTTGTGCCCCTTTGTGCATGTAAAATTCCTAAGTCCTTAGGCTTTCAGAATTATGTGAGATAAAAGTATATCGTATCCTTCTACACCTTCAGTCTCCCAGAAACAAAGTAAAGGTTCTCCCAAAAAATGAAAATTGAGAGTACCCGCAAAGGATAAAGACCAAGGAGTGATGAAAATAGTGTGAAGAGTTACAGTGGGAGAAAAGTACTCTCTTCCTTTGCATTTTGATTGAATTATTACCTTAACCCTTTTTTTCTCAACAGGAAAACTTAGTCCAACGTTCTTTTCGCATTTTGGAAGTTGGTTACATAAGAGGTTTGGTGCACTTGAACTCAAGAAGTTTTGAACCCCGAAACCCCAAAATGCAGGTTCCACCTTCTCCTTTTCTCATTCTTTTCGGAAGTTGTTGTATGTTAGATGTTGACTTTTGAAATCCCAAAACCCTGAATCCCGGAATCCCGAAATCCTGAAGTGTTAGTTCCACTTCCTTTCAATTTTCAGAATTCGGGAGTTGTTGTGTATTATATCTTGGTATTTGAAAACCCAAAACCCCGAATCCCGAAATCTCGAAGTGTTGGTCCCACATCCTTTCACTTTTCGGAATTCGGGAGTTGTTGTGTATTGTATTTTGGTATTTGAAAACCCAAAACCCCGAACCCTGAAATCCCGAATTGTTGGTCCCACATCCTTTCACCTTTTGATAACTCGGGAGTGGTTGTGTGTTGTTGTTTAATTTTTTTGAAACCGTGAAACCCCAAACCACTGAAATCCTGAAATGTTAGTTCCACGTTCCTTTTCACAGATTCAGGATTTGTTTATGTTTGATGTTTTGTCTTTTGAAGTCACGCGATTCCGAATACCAAAATCCCAAAGTGATGGGCATTTCCCTTTCGCATTTCGAAAGTTGTGTAATGTTGATGTTTGGGCACTGGAACTCACGAAGTCTTGAACCCCAAAACCTCGAAATACGGGTCTCATTTTTCTTTTCGCATTTCGAAAGTTTGCATATGTTGAAGATTGGGACACTCAAACTCATGAAGTTATGAACCCTGAAACCCCAAAGCACTAGTCCAATCTTCCCTTTGTTTCTCATTTCAAAGGTTTGTATCTGTTGATGTTTGGGTTCTATATTCACGAAATTCCAAACTCCAAAATCCTGAAATGTTGGTCCCTTTTCGCGATTTCGGGAGTTGTTGTGTGTTAATGTTAGCCATTGTATTCGCGAAATCCTAAACTTTGAAATCCTGAAATGCTGGTCACCTTTCGCGATTTCGGGAATTGTTGTGCGTTGATATTGACTGTTGTACTCGCGAAATCCCAAACTCTGAAATCCTGACATGCTTGTCACTTCTCATGTTTTTGGGAGTTGTTTTGTGTTGATTGGAGAATCTTCCTCCCGATTAGAGGTATGGAAGTAACAGACCTTCTTTTAAGTCGCTCATATAGTTAAATCCGTGCTGGTGTTACAAACATCATCAAATAAGAAAATATGGTAATTTTTACAAGACTTTAAATGACATTGAAGGGAGGAGTATACATTTGTTGTATCATCGAGAAGGAAGTTTTAAGTTACATAGTAAATACAATCAACGACAGTAAGGTCTCCAACAAAACTTTCAAACTCAAGCTTTATAACAGAAGACTTAATTTCTTAAATCTCGAAACTATGCAAGGATAATTGTACAAAAAAAAAAAAAAAATTGTCACAGTTTTTTTGAGGTACATTACATATGGTATCAAAGAAAAAGTTACAACACTGGGCCTGAACAGGGCCACATTAATTGCTTAGTATATATTTTGATTTATGAAAAACTAGTAAATCTTGTGGATTACAAACAAAAAGCCTTTTGTTTTGTGTTGAATAATGGCAACTCAAGAAGGTGCAGAAATTAGGGTGGAAGAGAATCCACAACAAGGACCTCCTGGAGATATAAGACAGAAAAGTGATGGAATCTCACCCACGGAGATGTTGGAAACAATGAGAAACCTTATTGTTGAGCTACAGGTTTTCAAGGCCGACAATGAAAAATTGAAGAAGGCACAGCAGGAACAACAAGGGATAAATGAAGTCCTGTTGCGTAGTATAGTAACCAAGAAAATCCCAAAAGATGATAACCCTAAGGAAGAGGTTAGAAAAAGGGCATCCAAGAATTCTGGTGTGAAAACAAAAAAAATAGATAGTTCGTCTGAAGGGACACCTTCAACTAAAGATGAAACCATATGAGACAAAAAAAGAAAACAAATAGACTACCTTGAAGGAGAATTTAAAAAGATTAAAGCAGCTACCTTTGATGGAGAGTCCAGCACAAGAGAATAAGCCGAGGCATGGTTGTTGGACATCAAAAAATACTTCCAAATATACAACTATTCCAGCAACATGAAGGTTAGAATGGCCATCTACAATCTGAAGGGGAAGGCCAACATTTGGTGGCAGGACCTGAAATTGTCCAAGGGCCTAAAGGAGAAACAGTTGGAATGGTCCGACTTCAAGAATTATTTTAAGAAACAATACCTTTCTGAAAGCTATTATGTAAGGAAGATGAAAGAATTTTATGAATTATGACTCAGACAAATGACAATGGATGACCTTATAAATCAATTTATGGAACTACTAAGGTTTGTACCATACATATGGGAGGATAAGGTAAAAATCCAATGATTTTTAAGCTATTTACCACAGTCCTATAGGGACAGAATTGAGTTTGACAACCCCAAATCCTTGAGTGAGGCATTCAGGAAGGAACAAATGTGCTATGACCAGTATAAATAGCGAGTAGAGTTTCCCAAGACTTGGAAGGATATGAAACAAGATGGAATGCACTAGCAGAAGAAGGGATACCAGCCAACTCCTTATCGGAATGCAACAAAAAGTTTTCGAAGGAAGGATTTTCACTCCAATCATTTGAATACGCAAGGTAGCGGTAAACCAATAAACCTGGGAATGAATAAGTTTGGAGACAACTCCTGCGAGCCATTCAAATGTTGGGAGTGTGGAGAGCCTCATCTAAGGAGAAACTGTCCACGTCTAATTGCAACAAATAACACTGCTGTCCACAATTTGTAGGAAGCCTCGATAGTAGGAGACATAGCCAGAAGTCTGCATCGGATAAATGCAGCCATAGATGGTCGAAAATTTGACCACCAGTCCTCGGTGGTAGAACTTGAAGGTAAAATCCATGACACTCAAATTTCTGTTTTAATTGACCTTGGAGCTACATTAAGTTATGTTACTCCCGATGTAGTAGAGTTGAATAAACTTAAGAAACAAAAGAACGAAAAATCTTGGCTGGTACAACTAGCAACAAGTGCTAAAAGAAAAGTAGTTAACTTTATTTTTTATTTTGAGTTTAGCTTAGATGGTCAAAATATAAGGACCATTTTAAACATCCTACCACTAGGATCTTATGATATGATTATCAGGATGGATTGGTTGGAACAACACAAAGAAATACTAGAATGTTATACAAAGATACTTAGCTACAAAGATAATTTTGGCACTATTAGAACAACCCAAGGCATACCAAAACCTATGTCAGTCAGACAAGTTTCAGCGATGCAATTCAAGAAATGTATTAGAAAGGGATGTCAAGTTTACACCATCCAAGTGACGAATCTTTTATAAAAAGAAAATAAACCCAAGTTAGAAGACTTTGTTGTCTTACGTGAATTCAAAGACATGTTTGTTGATGAAATACCAAAATTACCTCCTAGAAGAGAAATAGATTTCTCCATAGTCTTACTACCCGGATCAGTCCCCATCTCAAAAGCGCCCTACCGAATGAGTCTACCAGAACTGACAGAATTAAAAATACAATTACAAGAATTGTTGGACAAAGAATATATCAGACCAAGTGTCTCACCATGGGGTGCACTAGTCCTCTTTGTGAAAAATAAATACGGTACTTTAAGACTATGTATCGATTATAGACAACTGAACAAAGTGACCATTAATAACAAATACCCCTTACCACTGATAAATGATCTGTTCAATCAAGTTGGTGGGGCCAAGATCTTCTCAAAATTGGATTTACGATCTGGTTATCATCAAGTTAGGATAAAGGACCACGACATAAACAAAACATCTTTTCGAACAAGATACAGACACTACGAGTTTTTAGTCATACCTTTCGGACTCACTAATGCACCAGCCACATTTATGTGCTTAATGAACATCATTTTCAGCCAGTACTTAGACAAGTTCATAGTAGTATTTATCGACGATATTCTGGTCTATTCTAAAATAAAGGAGGAACATGATGAACACTTACGAATAGTTCTGCAAACACTAAGGAAAGACAAAATTTACATAAAATTCGACAAATGTGACTTTTATCAAAGAGAAATACAATATTTAGGACATGTAATTTCCTTGGAAGGTATTGTCGTAGACCCGGAAAAGATAAAAGCCATCATGGAATGGCCAGTACCTAAGTATGTGGTAGATATCTGGTCATTCATGGGAATCACCGGATATTATCGTAGATTTATAGAAGGGTTCTCCAAGATATCCTACCCTATCACGTCATTACAAAAGAAAGGGACCAAGTTTAACTGGTCACAAAAGTGTCAAGATAGTTTTTACAAGCTAAAAGAATTATTGACATCGACGCCCATCTTGAAGGTAGTAGACCCAGATAAAGACTTCATAGTATGCGTTGATGCAAGTAAAGAGGGACTAGGTGGTGTTCTAACATAGGAAGGGAACATGATTTGTTATGAGTCTCGGAAATTAAAGGAACATGAGCGAATTTATGTCACTCATGACTTAGAATTGGCAGTAGTAATACATGCCTTAAAAATGTGGCGACACTATATAATGGGAAGAAAATTCTTACTATTGATGGATAATAGCAGAGTGAAATATCTGTTTAACCAACCAGACCTTAATGTAATAAAAACAAGGTGGCTAACCTTCTTGAGTGAATTCAACTTCGAGGTCAGAAATATCAAGGGTAAGGAAAATAAAGTAGTAGATGCTTTAAGCATAAGAGTACATGGGTTATTTGAGATAAATATCAGTAGGGCAAAAAGTGATCTGGAACAAAGAATAAGAACAACAAGTATCAATGATGGGAATTACACTAAAATGATGGCATAATTTCAAAATAGTATCGCAAACCTAGATAAACCAAATATAAGTATCGACAAGAAAGGACTTTTAAGATTTAAAAATAAACTATACATACCAGATTTAATGGAGTTAAAATTTATTTTTTTAGACAAAGTGCATAAGAAACCATATTCTGGCCATCCAGGTTACCAGAAGACAATAACAACACTTAGAAAACTATTTTACTGGCCTAACATGAAGGGCGAAATAGCAGGGTACTTGGCTAGGTGCCAAGATTGTCAGAAGGTTAAGGCCAAATACCAGCATCCAACCGGCCTATTACAGCCATTGCCAGTACCATAATGGAAATGGGAGACCATATCGCTGGATTTTATAACAAGTTTGCCTAAAACTCAGAAACAAAATGATTCAATCATGGTTGTAATCGATAAACTCAGTAAGTCTGCACACTTCATTCCTGTAAAGTCTACTTTTAAAGCTATTAATATTGCTGAAATATTCATGAAATAAATTTTTAGACTGCATGGTATTCCTAAAATGGTGATTTCAAATAGAGACGTAAAATTCACTTCCGCTTTTTGGAAGGAATTGTTTGGAGGACTAAATACTAATTTGAATTTTAGTATGAGTTATCATCCACAAACGGATGGACAGACCAAAAGGAAAAATCAAACCATAGAGGATATGCTCTGCATGTATGTAAGAACAAAGCCAAACAAGTGGGAAGACTACCTACACTTGGTAGAATTTGCATATAACAATGGGTACCAAACTTCGGCTAAATTGAGCCCTTTCGAAATACTGTACAATAGAAAGTGTACAACTCCAATTAGCTGGGATAACCCAGCTGAAAGAATCATGGTTGGGCTAGAGATGCTTCAAGAAATGGAGAACATGGTAAGAAAGGTACAACAGAACTTGAAATAAGCATAGGACAGTTAGAAGAGCTATGCAGATCAGGAAAGAAGACACGTGGAATTTCAAGTAGGAGACCATGTTTACTTGAAGGTCAAAGCCTGGAAAAGATTGTTGAAGTTAGGGAACTATGCCAAGATTTCACCCAATTTTTGTGGGCCCTTCGAGATACTGGCTCGAATTGGACCCGTAGCATATCAGCTTGCACTTCTAGCTAATTTAAGAATTCATAATGTATTTCATGATTATTTGTTGAAAAAGTATATTCATGACCCTACTCATATGATTGATTGGAACTTGGTGCAAGTGTAACCTGAGGGTGAGTTCCAGGTGGAACCCCTGCGCATTCTGGACCAGAGAGAAATAACACTTCAAAACAGAGCCGTTGCTCAGGTAAAGGTGCAATGGAAGCACTTTAGTCCTGAGGAGGCCACTTGGGAATTGGAGTTAGATTTACGGAAATCTCATCCAATCTTGTTCTAGGAAAGGAAAAAACACTGAGGACAGTGTTTTACAAAAGGGGGAAAGGATGTGACATCCCCCCAAAATAAAATATTTTATTTTTGTGTGATGGAAATTTATTTCCATTTTTGGCAAATTCGAATCTGGAATTTTTTTTCCATTTATGGAAATTCCAAATTTCAAATTTAATAGTTGTATTTAATTATTGTGACTGTTGGGTAGAGATCTATTTGGACTCAACTAACTATTTGACTATGACACTTGTATCACAACAGAATATTTACATTAACTGCAGGAGGACAAATGGAACAACCATGTTAAAAAATCAGCTGACCATGACTCCATGAGTGGGGAACATGTTGGAACTGCCTCTAGGCTGATTATGAGAAGTGGAAAATCAGAGATTTGGCCCTTGGTAGCCCCTAAAAATCAGGCATTGAGAAAGCTGCGAAAATCCTCAAAGGAGGGAAAAAGACACAGGCAAAAATTGATAAATAGCATATGCGAGGAGGCAGGACGCTCCCAAGTATACTTGGAAGAGGTTTCTAAGCTCGGTTGTTGTTATGAGCACTACGGATTGAGTGTGAGGCAACAGGAGCTTGCTGAAACAAAATCGCCTTGCTGTTATGAGCACTGATGAGTAACTGTGAGGCAAGAGGATAACTGTGGGAATTAAAGGACATTGTTGAGGAGGAGTTTCCAAGTTCGCCCTCATGGATTCATGGTCAGGCTAGGGTGTGAATCGGGCAAGTGACTTTGTTTTCCCTGTTCTACGATTAGGAGGAATGTGGCTATTCCCTTTGTCTTCCTGCAGATTGGATTCAAATATGTTGACCTACCCCTCTTTATTATGAATGACTATGTTTTTATTTCGATGTCATATTAAATCCGAACTGGAATGATTTCCACTCTCTGTATGAATGATTTTTTTTGATACATTGTATTGATTAAATTGGAACGGTAACGTTTTCCATTTTTGTTTGTTGTGGGGAATATATGTGAAGGAAAATTAGTAATTATATTTCTATAAGTAAGTAAGGAAAGGAGGAGATTAACGACAATGAGGCAGATCCTCTCTGTAGATAAATCCCCAGGAAACCAAATTCAGATCCCCCAGAACATCATTTATAATGACCAATCCCTGATGGAATGATATTCTTGATCATGTATTTACATATATGCACAGATCTAGTACTGTGGACGTTTAATGCATTGATTAAAAGAGGCTCTAAGTGAATATTATAGAATTTACCTTACACAGTAAATTTTATCCTTTGTTCCCCTCTATGCGTGTAAAATTCCTAAGTCCTTATGCATTCGAAATTCTGTGAGGTAAAAGTATATCATATCCTTCTACACCTTCAGTCTCCCAGAAACAAAAGTAAGGGTTCTCCCAGAAAACGAAAATTGAGAGTACCCGCAAAGGATAAAGACCAAAGAGTGATGAAAATAGTGTGAAGAGTTACTGTAGGAGCGGAGTACTCTCTTCCTTTGTGTTTTGATTGAATTATTACCTTAACCCTCTTTTTCTCAACATGAAAACTTAGTCCAATGTTCTTTTCGCATTTCGGAAGTTGGTTACATAAGAGTTTTGGGCCACTTGAACTCACGAAGTTCCGAACCCCGAAACCCCAAAATGAGGGTTTCACCTTCTCTTTTTCGCATTCTTTTCGGAAGTTATTGTATGTTGGATGTTGACTTTTGAAATCTTGAAACCCCGAATCCCAAAATCCTGAATTGTTAGTCCCACCTCCTTTCACTTTTCGAAATTCACGAGTTGTTGTGTATTGTATCTTGGTATTTGAAAATCTGAAACCCCGAATCCCAAAATCCTGAAGTGTTGGTCCCACATCCTTTCACTTTTCGGAATTCGAGAATTGTTGTGTATTGTATTTTGGTATTTGAAAACCCGAAACCCCGAATCCCAAAATCCCAAAGTGTTGGTCCCACATCCTTTCACCTTTTCGGAACTCGAGAGTGGTTGTGTGTTGTTTAATTTTTTTGAAACCATGAAAACCCAAACCACCGAAATCCCGAAATGTTAGTTCCACATTCCTTTTCGCAATTTTGGGATTTGTTTGTGTTTGATGTTTTGGATTTTGAAGTTGCGGGATTCTGAATCTTGAAATCCTGAAGTGTTGGGCATTTCCCTTTCACATTTCGGAAGTTGCGTAATGTTGATGTTTGGGCACTCGAACTCACGAAGTCCCAAACCCCGAAACCCCGAAATACAGGTCTCATTTTTCTTTTTGCATTTCAAAAGTTCGCATATGTTGAAGTTTGGGGCACTCGAACTCATGAACTTCCGAACCCTGAAACCCCGAAGCGCTAGTCCAATCTTCCCTTTGTTTCACATTTCAGAGGTTTGTATCTATTGATGTTTGACTTCTATATTTGCGAAATTTTGAACTCCGAAATCCTGAAATGTTGGTCGCTTTTCACGATTTTGGGAGTTGTTGTGTGTTAATGTTAGCCGTTGTATACACGAAATCCCGAACTCTGAAATCCCGAAATGCTGGTCACCTTTCTCGATTTTGGGAATTGTTGTGCATTGATATTGACTGTTGTACTCGCGAAATCCTGAAGTCTGAAATCCCCACATGCTGGTCACTTCTCGCATTTTCGGGAGTTGTTGTGTGTTGATTGGAGAATATTCCTCCCGATTAGAGGTATGGAAGTAACATACCTATTTTTAAGTCGCTCGTATAGTTCAACCCGTGTTGGTGTTATAAACATCATCAAATAAGAAAATATGGTAATTTTTACAAGAATTTAAATGACATTGAAGGGAGGAGTATACATTTGTTGTATCATCGAGAAGGAATTTTTAAGTTGCATAGTAAAGACAATCAACGACAGTAAGGTCTCCAACAAAAATTTCAAACTCCAACTGTATAACCGAAGACTTAATTGCTTAAATCTCGAAACTATGCAAGGATAATTGTACCAAAAAAAAAAAATTGTGACAGTTTTTTTGAGGTACATTACAGAATAATCATGAGCAATTAAGGAGTTTCAATCTAAGTCTTGCATGTAACTGAACTTAGGTAGAAGTTAGGGTTTTCAGTCTTTGAGGTAGATGAGTAGTTGGGCGGAACCCTAAGGACACTCTGAGATAAATAGAGGTGTGTACGCCCAAATGAGGCTACTTCGAGTTAGTACGAATTTCTAAGTTAAGTTATTATTTTGATATTAGTTCTATCCATTTACTTTTGAATGAATACAATAGAGGAAAATTGACCCAAATGGATAGTATTGTTACTGTTTGCAATTCTATGTTATTGAGTTTTCATAAATGAATGAATTTCGTTATGAATGGACAAAATTGAGAATGTTAGTATAAGTTTCAATTGTTTCTCTTTTGTTGAGTGAGTGCAAGGTGTGCACACAGAATGAAAGGAGTGCGTTGACAAGATCTGTTTCAATCTCGAAGCTCAGGAGAGATAGTATGAAACTTTTCGTTTGCAAGGAGTGGAAAGAGACTACTGCAAGGTGTGCACAATAGCATGCAAGAGCCAAGTCTTGTGTAATAATTTGTTGCAAAGAGTGCACAGATCTAGGATTCGGTTAAGTGTCGAAGGGACTCCATAAGAGTCAAAGTCGTCAAATGCAAAGTCCTGACTTGATCATAGCCGTTGATCAAAGGAAAGATCTGGACCGTCTATCTAGCACCATCGTGATCTAGTATATCAGGAGAACGGAAGTAAGGAGACTCTCAAATTCGTGAAACATGAAATCATGATTTGATCATGGTCTTCGATCGAAGGAGGAGCATAGCCTATATATATAATCATATTGAGAGTTCCCGATACACGAAGTCCCGACGCGCTTGAGAGTTGAGCCCTGGGTCATGACCGGAGGTCACATCGAGGGAAGATAAGGGAGGAACTAATACATGCTAGGGTCTTGTCAGAGTTTCATAGGTCGTGAAAATTACTGTGATTCACATGTAAAGACCCGATGTGGAAAATCGTGAAACACCTTGGGTTAGGCTTGTGGTCACAGTCGGTGAGTTACCCATAGGACCTGTGGATATTTATTGAGCATTCCAGCAAGGAATCAAAGAGTTGTGTCAGCTTGAAGATTGAGAAGATCCAGTGATTGGGAGGCCAGGAGACCTTGCTAAGGTGGGGGCACTGCACCAGATGATAATGATACATTGATATAAAACTTGTATTTTATGGTGAAAAATAATTAAATTTCTCTATTACTGATTCAACCCCCCCTCTTAGTAATCCAACATCTCTCTCAAGCTGGGTATGCCAACTCTCACAAGTAAAACAAGTAAAAAATAATTCGGCATCATAACTTTACCAATAACCAATGTTCTCCTCTTTCCCATATAAACCATTTTCTTTATAGGAATTTCCTCACTAACACATCCCCACTTACACAATTAATTTTCTTTTTAATTAATTAAATTATAATTATTCATCCTCACACTTGTCACCCTCTCCCCATGTTGCAAAAGTAATTGCATATTTTAATTTAATTAAAAGTCAATTTCCCTCACATTTCCCAAATGCACTCTTAAAACCGCTGCTAGTGGTATCTTTATTCCACATATTCCCATTTAATTGCTAAAGCCTTATTAAATCTGAGTTAAATTAAAATGGGAGTCTTCTTCTAGTTAAACTAGTGGTAGCTAGACTCTAGATACCATTCTATGCATACACATATTCTCTCATCTTTATTCCTTTCTTATCTTAAATTCCAATTTGGTATTTTCCTCCACATATGTGTATTAAATCAAATCTTTAGGTTTACTTCATTTTACTTAATTATTAAATTGATTTACCTCATCCCTTAGTAATTTAGTTAACTATTTACTAAAAAGTGATCAATCATGTCACTGAATATTAAAGGAAAATACCCACCCAACCTATCATATATGGTTAGGACCTCCAAGACACATATGCAACGCTCAAGTCTACTATTCATCCGATTGATTTTGACCACTTAAGGTCTCAGGAATGGCGATTGTTCTGAGGAACAAGGAAGTATCTAAATCCCATAGCCCAATATCAACCACAATCCAAACTAGATCACCAATCCTCTCCTAGTCATCAATTATTCATGGTGCAACAAGACATTCTACTATACTTATGATTTTTCAAGCAACAAAGAGTATAAATGAGTAAAAAGATATTCCATAAATATTAATAAATCAAGAGATTAAATACAATCTCAATCTCATGTAGCTTAACTATACATCTTCATATTAAGTAATTTTAACGATCCCTCGATTGACCATACAAAATAATTGGT
>ML791052.1:166229-179390 GCA_009831015.1 Picea engelmannii
TATATATATATATATATCATTTTTACATTAATGACTTTTTATTGTTTTATAAGAACACTTTGTCATACTCTAAAAATGAAATGCACATCATACATTTGCAAGGGTTTTATAGAACGATACAACATTTGCTCGATATTGTGATGAAGCTCATTATCATTGTTGTATGTAATAATTAATTGTTTTATAATTACTTTATACTTTGTCGATATCTTCTATAGCTACAGGCTTCACTTTATACTTTATACTTGCTTACATTACATAGGAACACAATTTTGGCAAAAATGAAGAGCGTTAAAGATTAATAACTCACAAGATCTCTTTTCTAAAATAGAAGGAGAAACCCTTTTTAATTACAATATTGCTCCAAAATTGAATTGAATATAAGTTTAATTAGTTTACAATGCATCAAGGATTAATAACTATATCTTACAAAATAATATTCTAAGATCAACCTAAAACAAATAGAGGAAAGACACCGCTTTTAATTTGGAGTGAATTCTTTACGCCTACATAAGTCTAGAAAGGGTATACAAGGGTAAAATTTGACTTTAAGAGTAACGTGAACTGCCAATGGCATGGTTGCATGCAGGTGAGTAGAAATAGCTATTAAGGGTTAAGGGATAACATGCATTTAATAAAGACTCTTCAGATGGTGATTTCACGTTGTCTTCCTGAATTTGCTCCTGAATTTGCTCCTCGATTTAGTCCTAACAAAGGTGAGGATTTTCCAGACTCCGATTAAAGGAGGTAAAAACTTAAACACCATCGACTGGGATGGAATCCTTGATAGTAAAGTGCCCCTTACCAGTTAGAGACTGCGAAGGGATGGGCAGCATAAAACCCCAAACCTCATTCTGAAATCTATCAACCATTTCAATAGAGTACATACTGACGAAGTATATGTTATTTTGATCAAATATCTGAAAAAGATTTGGAACGATGGCAGAATGGGAAATAAGAAATGTCATCCTGAAGGTGCGCGTACATACAAAGGTCGGTTCGATGGATTGGATCCGAGCTGCGCGACCTGCCAAAATTGGCGGGGCTAAGTCAGTACCTATATTTGTCACGCGTATGGAGGAAGTGGTTTTAGAAGAACAATGGTTGCAAGCGATGGATGTTGTGCTGAAAGGAACCCTGCATGGGGAAACTCACAGGAGTTTCATGACATAATGGGCATAGGTGACTCACTATATGACACTCTGATTCCAGTAGTTTAAGGAATTGGAATCGATGAACAGGTATAAGGGTACAAAAGACCTTGAGGAGAATGTCTGGTTTTGTAAAAGGATATGGAAAGAGAAGGGATACCCTAAATAGGATTGCGTCCATCGGTTGTTCATACACTGGAATCTATGCCCCGGAGTTTGTACGTGTAGGAGTAAAACAGAAGAAAAACTGAACAGAAAAAAAACACAAGTAAATCTATTACACAATAGTAAATTTATAACTGAGCAGATTCTAGAAAATAAATTCTATTGTTCTTAATTATGGAGCAACCATCGATCAACATTTTTATACCCAAACATGATAAATCTCTTTTCACATAAAGGAGATAATGCCAGAAGGTTTCCGTTTTTACATAACAATATAAATCAAAAGTTACTACTGCAAATCGCCAATTTAACAGTATACAATATAAAATTTATGAACACCATTAACAAATTTCAAGTATAAAATATTTTTGTCATAAATAAATTCTAATTATTGAGTATTGTGACAAGAAAAATTGATAGGTGAATCCGTCTTTTGATCTGAAACTTGCATCGATCTCCTTTCCTTTCTTCCTTCTTGCAATCTCAATCTTCATCGATACCTCCCAGCCACCCCTATGGGTACTCTTCTTCCCCCTTAGCCCCTCGAGCCACAAAGGGGAGACGTACGCAAAACTAGAAATCCTCAAACTCTAAGCTTTCCTTGCAAGGTAGATCCACCACTCTCTCTCAAGCTAGGTGTCCTCCCCTTTTCCATATAGACCATTTTCTTTATAAGAATTTCCTCAGTGACACATCCCCACTTGAACAATTAATTTTCTTTTTAATTAATTAAATTAGAATTATTCCTCCTCACACTTGTCACCCTCTCCTCGTGTTGCACAAGTAATTGCATAATTTAATTGAATTAAAAGTCAATTTTCCTCATATTTCCCAAATGTGCTCGTAAAATCTCTCCTAGTTGTCTCTTTATTCTCCATATTCTCATTTAATGACTCACACCTTACTAAATATGAGTTGAATTAAAATAGGAGTCTTCTTCTAGTTACACTAGTGGTATCTAGACTCTAGATACCATTATGTGCATACACATATTCTCTCTGCTTTATTCATTTCTTATCTTAAATTCCAATATGGTATTTTCTTTGAGATATGTATTTTAAAACAAATTTTTAGGTTTACTTCATTTCACTTAATTCTTAAATTTATTTACCTCATCCCTTTTTAATTTAGTTAATAATTTAGTTTACTCTCCTTACAAGAACTTAGACTTAGGCTTAATTTTTTTGAATAGGCTTAGACTTTCATTTGGGATTTTAAAATCAATAAATTCATTCTTTAAATAATTCATTAAATCTGGCAAGGCCTAAAGATTTTTCAAGGTTTAATTATTCTCTCAAGGTTTTCTAGGCCACCTAGATTCATTGACTTAACTTTTATTTACACAATGTTCCCTTCAAGATGCACTTCATGCTCCAAGGGTGCCACTCACCTTTGACTAGTTTTGGTAGTTGTCCAACCCTTGGAGTCAGTGCTCCATTTGGGTGACCTTGTGAGAGACTAAGGGCTTCTCAGGAATAAGGAATCTGTCTTATTGCATGTCCCTTAGAATCTTTATAAACAACTCTCTTAGTCTGCCCTCACGACATCACACACCTATCGAACTAGGTAATCATTAACCTACAATTTGAGCCATGATGAAAGTGCTAGTAGGCTATGATAAAGAGATTTCCACACCTCTACCTCAATATCTAGTTTCTATGCATGGCCGCTTTACTCCTTATGTGTGTCATATTAGAAAGCATTCGTCAGACTGCATCGATTGACGAAACACTATCAATGATCCATATACAAAATCGTAATATAATCGGTCGTATGTCACATATGCATAAATTAAATACTTAAACCAATACAATCCACTCCCTATCTCAATATGGAGTCGAAGGAGGTCCATTCATGCCATCGAAATCCACAATCTATCAAGTGTCCTCCACACTCATGGAAAACTCATCAATATAATCTGCCAATATATACATATCAAATAACGTGAATCAGAATCATCAACATCATCATAAAATCTATAAGAAAAACAAATAACCATGTAATATAACTGGATCACTTGCACACAACTGTCCTCAAAGAATAAGTCGATAACATGTTCTCGCAAGAGAGGGACGTTACAGAAATAAATAAAGAAGGGAAAACAAGTCCCTCAAGGAAGAATTGATCATACTAAAGGAAGTTTCTAGAGAAGTCAAACATGTTTTCATAAATCTAAATTATCGGATAGATGAAACCAAAGTGATTGAAGAAACTCTCAAGGATTAGTTGAAAGAAAAACATTCTTTTAAAGATGAAATAATATTGCAAAGAAAGGAAGTAGAGAAGAGAGAGGAAATTTTGACAAGTCATATTAAGGAAAGATCCAAGGAATTAAATAAGATTGAAGAATAATTTAGTCAACAAGAAAGAAGACTTGAAGAAGAAATCATCACCTTGAAGACCCAACTTAAAGAAGCAATGAGAATGAAAGAAGTCATGAAGATTTAGATGATGAAGAAATAATAAGATTGTGATAATCTTGAAGAATAAGTTAGCACATTAAGAGTTAAGGTTTTCAAGCTCAGCAAGAATGTTGAGGAGAGAAGAAACTCCACACTATCAATAAAGAAATGTGAAGATAAATGTTATAGGTTAATAGAAGGGAAGAATGAAGATAAGGCTAAGAGCTAAGAAGAAATCATCAGAGACCCTATCAAGAAGGAAGAATGTGAGTCCTCAAAGGAGAACATTCTAGAAATGGAGAAGACTCGAGAAAAAAATTACAGAAGAGACAGATATCAAAGAAGACCCTTCGCTTTCATGTATCAAAGAAGATTTAATTATTTTGAATGAAACAACAAAAGAGATGATTGTTATCAACCAAGGCATGAATCCATAAGAATTAGTTCACAAAGAATATCATTTACTTCTAGGTATCAAATTTTCTTATCTGGTTATTGTGTTACTTGTAATAAATTTGGACATAAAGTTGTAGATTGTAGAGCTTATGCAAGAAATGTTCAAGAAATAAATGTTTATGTGGCTCCATACAATATTGAATGTTATAATTGTCACAAATATGGAAACATAGCCCATGATTTTAGAATAATGATGGATACTTACATGAAAGAAAACATTGATATCAGATACAAGAATTTTTGGAAAAGAAAAAAATAATAGGTGAATGAAGAGCAGGTGAATGAATAACTCCTAGAAATCATACTCTTGGGATTTGAATTAGTGCAAAATCATGACATATCTACAGGAAAAGAGGAAGATATTGAGATTCATAATGACTCTGTCATAGAGTACATTGAAATGTCCTTCTAATCCATGTCACTTGGAGACTCCCAACAATGTGAATCATTAAGAGGGGATTCTAAGTAGTAGAAACAATTGCATATCGGAAAACTATTTTTCCAACAATCTGAAGTGTTTTCATATTTTGAGAATGAAGGTTGTTAATGATATGATGACAAAAGTATAGAACGTCTCGTGATAGATTAGTTGATTAAGAAGAATTTCTTCAGAAGACATCTCCATGCATATATGAAGAAGTCAGTTGGTAGTTACAAATAATATCATTGACACGCCTTGGTAGAGATTCATGAGTGTATGGAATATTTCAATCATGTATTCAAGAAGGGACATATTCAGTACATAATGTTGCAGACATGTAGAGATTAAGCAAAACAATGCACATATTTCATTTAGCTACAAGCACTTAAATATGTAGTTATTAGTTACAACAAAGTCGAATAAGACTTTATAAGAGTAAAGTGACATATGGGTCAACATCGTGTCCAGTTCAGTAATGTTATTTGAAAGTTAGGGTTTCTGACTAATCCAAAAACTAGTCCTGCGAGACTGAGGTAAAGTTTGATGAATATGCTATTCTTATGTTGTTGAAGATGAAGAAGGTATGAGGTTTTGTTACGGTATGCAGCAGGTTGCGCACATGTTGAAATTTATGGTTCTATTTAAAGGTATTGTTATCTTCTGAATTCATGCCTTGGTTGATCACAATCATCTATTTTGTTGTTTCCTTCAGAATCATTCAATCTTCTTTGATACATGAAAGTGGACAGCCTTCTTTCATATTTGTCTCTTCTATAATATTTGTCTTGAGTCTTCTCCATTTCTGGAATGTTCTCCTTTGAGGACTCACATTCTTCCTTTTTTATAGGGCCTCTAATGATTTCCGCATAACTCTTATCCTTCTCTTCATTCTTCCTTTCTATTAACTTATAACATTTCTCTTCACCTTTATTTATTGATAGTGTGGAGCTTCCTCTCTATTCAACATTATTTTTGAGCTTGACAACCTTAACTCTTAATGTGACAAATTCTTCTTCAAGCTTCTCACAATCTTATTCTTTCTTCATCATCTTAATCTTCATGAATTCTTTCGTTCTCATTGCTTCTTTAAGTTGGGTCTTAAAGGTGATGATTTCTTCTTCAAGCCTTCTTTCTTATTGACTAAATTCTACTTCAATCTTTTTTAAGTCCATAGATATTTCCTTAATATGACTTGTCAAAATTTCCTATCTCTTCTTTGCTTCCTTTCTTTGCGATATTTTTTCATCTTCCAAACAATGTTTCTCTTTCAACTGATCCATGAGAGTTTCTTCAATCACTTTGGCTTCATCTAGCCAAGATTTTAGATTTACGAAAACCTATTTGAATTCTCTAGAACCTTCCTGTAGTATGATCAATTCTTCCTTGAGGGACTTATTAAGTTATTTTCCCTTCTTTCTTTATTTATGTAAAATCTCGCTCTTGCCAACACATTCTATGGACTTATTCTTTGAAGACACTTGCATTCAAGTGATCTGATTAAAGTACATGGCTATTTGTTTTGCTTATGGATTTTATGATGACGTTGATTATTTTAGTTAACGTTATTTGATATATATGTATTGACAAATTCTATTGATGAGTTTTCCTCAGTTTGCAGGACACTTGACAGATTGGGGATGTCGATGGAAACAATGGACCTCCTTGGACTCCAAATTGAGTCAGGGAGTGGACTGTATTGGTCTGAGTATTTAATTTATGCATATGTGGAATATGATCGATTATATTATGAATTTGTATATGGATCATTGGCAGTGTTTCATCAATGGATGCAGGCTAATGAATGCTTGCTAATGTGACTCACATAAGGAGTAAAGGGGCATCTAGAAAAACTAGATATTGAGGGAGAGGTGTGGTAGCGTCCCTGCCACAACCTACTAGCACTCTCTCCGTCAAGAGAAAAACTTCATGGGGATAGTGGGATATTATTGATGGTTTGTGGAAGGGTTCTCATAGATTTCAACATACATCACTACCTTGTAATGAAATGGAATCATGTACAAGTGGAGTAAGGAATGTGATGATATAGTCATAAATCTTAAGAGATTACTAACCATTGCAATGATCCTTCCAGTAATTGGTATGGATAAAGACTTCACAATACACATGAATTCCTTGAAGCAAGGGTTAGGGACTATATTAATGCAAGAGAGGGGAGTGATAGTACATTCATATAAGAATATAAAGCATCACAATGACCTATATGCCATGGATGATTTAGAATTGGCAGTTGTGAAGCTATCTCTAAATATTTGGAGGCATTATCTTGTTAAGAGAATCTTTGCGCTCAAAGAAGATCACTAAAGTTTAAAGATTAAAGAATTTGTTTACTCAAAGGGATATAAATGCTAGGAAAAGGAAATGGAGATTATATATGAGTCATATTGAATTTCAAATTTCATACATCAAGGAAAAGAGAATCTTGTAGTTGAATCCTTGAGTAAAAGGATGTGAATCTTCTCTTTGGTACCCATAAAGGTAAATTGGGAAGGAGAATATTGTAGTTGAATCCTTGAGTAAAAGGATGTGAATCTTCTCTTTGGTGCCCATAAAGGTAACTTTTGGGCAGCAAGTGTTGAGACAAATTCTTGGAGATAGTTAGTATATGAAGGTTAATTTAGAATGGGAATAAGTTAGAGCCTAATTTCTAAGGGTATTTCCTTGAAGTGGATGGATTGTACTATTTAAAGGGAGGATGTATATGTAACAACCCTCTATTCTACAAACATTATTTAATAAGTGAACACAGTGTAAATAGCATTTTGTTTTTTAAACATAAACACTGAATTATTTTCTTATATTACTATGCAAAATTTAATCACATCAAAAAGAACTAATTAAGAAACACACTAACTTCGAGTAATTCTATATATTAAGATGGATGATAGTAAAATAAGTATCTCCCTCAATCATCTAATACTTCATTTAAGTTTCTGTAACATCCACAGTTTCTTATTTATGTAGAATGCGCATTCGCATTATTTTCCGTAGAAAAAAAATAAACTAGTGAATATAAGAATCATTTAACTAATTCCTTAAACATAATTATTCACTATAAATAATATTAGCATTAAATAAGACAAAAACCATTATTTTACATCTTTAATATTAATCAATAATTCCATTACTTTTTTTTATTCTTATTCCTCATAATATATACATAAGGATATAATGATTATTGTATAAATATCTAAATTTTTTATAACTTCTCCAAAGGTAAGGTAAGGAATAATTTTAATTTCTCTAAACTCAACTTAATTTGAGTTTCTAACCTAAAGAGATTCCACCAAAATCTTCATTCAAAGACGTGGTTAAAACATAGTTCAATCAAACTCAAAGAGACTTTGACAACGTTCCTTTAATCAATCTAATTAAGGAATAAGGTGAATGTTAACATTATAAAATTAGGGCTAAAACTTCCATTTCAATCTAACTATAAAACATTTATATATGAAACATAAGGTTATTACAATTCTGAGCAAGAGTAATTATTTAATTTAAATAATTCCATAAACCACCGTAAGATAAGAGAAACAACCTAGGTGTTAACCTAAAGACATGATAGTTCAATGTGTCGAGGGATTCTACAGGTGCCAACGCTACCTTGCCAAGGTGTTTACGTTGAGTAAGGGATATTTTTGCAACTAAACAGATGATTCCACTGTCATAAGAACTATTAAAAGCCTTGAATAAAATGTATTAATATAACTATAAGATAGGCTTGTTAAGTCGTGAGCTTATGTAAAATTTGAGTGATTATCACAAATTTGTCATGACTTAGAGCGATGTCGTGAATCTAAAGTTAGTCACCACAATATAGAACCTTTAATACAAATTATTTGTTCAAAAGGGTGAAGAGTAAGATAACAATAGTAACTGTTGGAGATACTTTACACACCTAGGAATTATTTTTCCTAAGTATTTCCATATGTTTGCTAGTCATTATTCAGTTTCATGTAGTTGTTGGGTCTCGAAAATGTCACATTTATATCCTCTTTTTCCTTCACTATTCCTTACATTTCATCATCCCATTAACCTTCCATCATACCATTTCCATAATAATACTTGGGTTTCTCCTTATTATTTTCCATTGTATTCCTTTTAGTATTATAAGTGAATTTGTGATTAAATATTAGAAAAATAACATATTTTCATTATATATCAAGGTTGGATGAGTTTGATGATGTGTGCATGCATATGTGAAGATTTTAACAAAGTCAAATATTATCACCTAGCCTAAAATTCAAATTTCACATTCAAGCATATTCAAAGGAGAAGATCATGGAAGATTTGAATGGCATATCTTATCTAAGATATGTGAGAGATGTGTGGAGGATTTGAAGGGATCATATCTTTCTAAAAATAGGAAAGTAGTTGAGAATGGTTGAGAGAATAGTGGATCTATAATTATGACACTCTTCAAGACTCTCATGTATATAAGAGAGTGTTCTCTCTTCGTGAGGGAACATGTTATTCATAGGAGATTAGCTTGGATAGTTAGAGATCATGCAATCCATAATTTGGTCTTGTAATTAGGAGAAGGGGATTCTTAGTTTTGTTATTCTTTCATGCTTTTTCATTTGACTCTGGTAATATAATTTGAGATTGATGTATTGTGTGAGCTCTCATATGTCTTTTGTCATTGAACTCTTCACATGTTGTATTGTTTTCCTTGATTAATTTACTGCTTTCATAGTTAGTGTTTCAATGCTTTTCTAGATTAATTTCATTTCAGCAATTTAGATTAGATTACTTCTACTTCAGTTCTGCATATATAGTGTGTGTGTGTTTCATAAGCCTAGGAACCTCGGATTGACAAATTAAATAGTTGGGCAAGTACTACAAGGAAATTAATCGACAATATTTCTGTCTAACATTTTGGCGTCATTGTCAGGGATGGAACCTGGGTCACCCGTGTGACAGGTGGGAATACTCACCACTATTTAAGAGAAGGGGATTCTTATTTTTGTTATTCTTTCATGCTTTTTCATTTGACTCCTGTAATATAATTTGAGATTGATGTATTGTGTGAGCTCACATATGTCTTTTGTCATTCAACTCTTCAGATGTTGTATTGCTTTCCTAGATTAATTTACTGCTTTCATAGTTAGTCTTTCAATGCTTTTCTAGATTAATTTCATTTCAAAAATTTAGATTCGATTACTTCTACTTCAGTCCTGCATATATAGTGTGTGTGCTTCATAAGCCTACGAACCTCGGATTGACAAATTAAATAGTTGGGCAAGTGCTACAATGGAATTAACTGACAATATTTCTGCCTAACATTTTGGCATTGTTGCGGGACAAGCACGATGGATTGAAGTTTAGATTGATTTTCTTGCAACTGTAACTAGATTGTGAATTTCAATTTCAGCAAGTGTGCTTGATTTTTGCAACTGTGAAGAGGTTTTTGTGTGTTTCAGCAAGTCTGATTTTCAGTTTTTTTTTTTTTTTTTTGATTTGGGTGTTGTAAGAACCCCTTTTACAATGTGATTTAACCATGAGTGTCAGCTTGGAACATCTCGCTCAAATACTGGCGAAAGCTGGAGTTTCTTCTTCTCAGGAAGAGGAGAACTTGACAACAACCCAGAGCTTAAATACTCCTATAGAAACAAATGAGAAATCAACATCTGATGAATTTGAGGAGGACAATGAGGAGCTGGAGAGAAATCTGAGCGATAAAGAACATGCCTATGAAAGCATTATTGAGCAATGGTTCCAGGTAAATACTCAATTAGCTCCATTTTTTTATTTAGAAATTCTGCAGTCACAACAACTAGATTCATTCATTCTTGAATATTTCCATTATTCATTTGAAAAATTACCATTGAACATATTGTTGTTACTGTTGCGTGCTTGGCTCCATTGTAAATTTGCCTACACGTAACTAATTTCTAATTCCATTTAGCATAGAGTAGGTAGGTTTTATTTTTCAGTTTTTCTTTTACTTAGAATAAGTATGCTCTCCTTCGTGCTTCGTGCGATCACGAGGATCAAAAAATAGGAATGTTATTGATTTCAAGAATGAATGTTTTTACGTCCATACTTTGGCCTACAAATAAACACAATAAAAAAAAATTAGACGAATAAAAACAAAACAAAAATTTTTCTATGTTGAAATAGTGAAATTTTTTTTACATGCTGAGACAGTGGTTGAAACAATGAAATGCTACATGCTGATACAGTAAAAATTTTAAATGCTGCAACAATGATTTTTTTTTTACATGCTGAGATAGTCGTTGTTACAAGAAAAAATTTACATGTTATGACAACATGCTAATACAATGAAATTTTGCATGCTTTTACTTGCTGTAGCAGTGACGTTTTTGTTGTAGCAGTGTTTGAATAAATTTATAGATCTTCAAACAATAAAACAATAAAACAACAAAACAATAATGGCATTAGGAAATAATAAAAAAATAAAACGAAACTAAAACTGTGATTAATTGAATAACAAACCCTTTCTTTTTTTTTCATAATCCAACTACGACGGTAATAATCTTCTATCTTAGTCCAAGGATTGAATCACAACAATACTATGAATCTTGATGACCATCGATCTGAACTTCTCTGTGAGAGACAAGATCTAGAAATTTTACCACAACATGCATCATCTAGTTTTCAATTTCTTCAGAGGTAATTGTTAGAAAACATAATTGCCAGAAATGCATAACTGTTAAAACACATAATTTTAAAATGCATTTTCTGAGCAAACTGAGGCGAATTAGAAAAACATAAAACATGGGTTTTCTCTCGAACAGAGGCATTTAGGCAAATCGTGAGCAATTTTCTGGATTTCACAACCATTTGGGATAAAATTAGGGTTCTTCGGAGCTCCATTTTGCAGACTGCGTGAGAAAAAAAAAATGATTTGTTTTGAATTACGACACTCTCCAAGGAGAAGAATTCAAGTTAATAACAAACTCTGCTCCACATGGCACATGATCTAAGAGTCCAATTTGATTTACTAATCATCATTCAATCTTTCAATATCTTTCAAATCTTCAGTTGAACTTCAAATCGTGGCAGCTTCCAATGTCATTGGCTCGTTGTTTTAAATAACACAAATTATTTTTGTTTATATATATGTTTTTGTTTTGTTTTATTATAAAACAAAAGCAAAAGAAACAAACAAAGAAAATAATAATTGCTTTTGTTTCATTTTAGTTATAAAACAAAAGCACTAAAAACAACCAAACAAATTTAAAAAAAAAAATATTTTATATATATATATATATATATATATATCACTTTGATGGAAACAATGATGGAACCAACAAGTGTGGACAACATGTATAACTGCATTTATTTTGTATTTTCAATTTGTTCACATTTGTACTTAATCTTCCATTTCACATCTTACGTTTCTCTCACAAATTTGATTGTAGGATTAGTATTCAGATTGATTGCAGGAACAAGACACTTGTAATTCTTGCCGAAGTGATTTTCAAGAATCAAAAAATTCTTCAAAGAAAACATTTGATAGACATCTTGAAGGAGCTGTTACACAAAAACAGTTTGTTGTTACGCATAAATATTTTTGTTGTTACACAACAACCATGCTAATACACTATTACTTTCGCATTTTGCCAAATTTCATGTTGTGACACTATCCCATTTCTCCTTCAAAGATGATTAGTCATTATGTGTTGAAGCCATCTTCCATTTCCTTAACTTTCATGACTTCACACATGCCTATTCCTTTCTGAGTTGCATACATTCATTTATCTTTTTTCCTTCTTCTTCCTTTCCAGTTTTCCTTCCGAATAAAACAAACCCCTTTCCACGATTATATTTCCTTGCCATAAACCTTGTTGCTACTGAGATATTTACATCTATAGTCCTACCAATATTTTTATAAACTCGCGTTGACTAATGTGGGATTCCTTAAGGCCCACCTTTCAACAGTCTTGCCCCATCGACTTCACACATATCTGGGATGTAGACTAGAGTTCATTTTGAGAACCTAGAGGCTTGCATTCCTTAATGACAAGTTCTCTTGCTAGGAATCATGGGAATACATCAATGTCCCTTGATTGTTAGATCTTGGAAGTGGCTCGACATCAACCCATCTATTCACACTTCGCAAGATGTACTCAGGTACCTTGACACTCATTGACATCACTAGTGAGTTTGTCTCGCATTGGTTAACGACATTCATCAATGGCCGGTAATCCAATGATTTCTCTTCATGCTCTACATCGACACATTCATTCACATGATGAGAATTGTACTATCAATTTTATAGCAAGTGAAGAATATTCACTTTTTCATGATCCCCTCAACAGTTGCAGTAGTTTTATTTCAGATCTATGAGAGTTGCATATCCACTGCCTTCCACATTTCTCATGATTCAACAGTAGCAGTTCAGATTCCTTCACTTCTCCTGATCCAGCAGTCGCAACAACTACATCTACTTTTTGGGTAAGTGGTGGTATGTTCTTTTCTAAGCTTTAATCACACAATTTCTTATATGCCGACTTGAGTATTTTGTAAAATTTCCTCACCATGCTCTCTTTCCTTCCATGAACTACAATAAGTTGCATGT
>ML791052.1:194613-225851 GCA_009831015.1 Picea engelmannii
TCACGGGAGGCAATAGTAGCACTGAGTTGTTGCACTTCTTGTTGGGTCTTAAGGAAACCAGATTCCAAGGTGTTGATGCGAGAATCTAGTTCTTGGCTACGGGTATGGGCCATGATGATGGGTGAACTGGAAAGGGAGCGGGTTGGGTTATAAATTTTTGCAAAAAAGTGATATGGATGAATGTGACAAGGGGGGAGAGATGAGTCTAATGGAATAGGTCTCAAATAATGGTGAAAAAATGGGAACGGGTGGGGTCATAAATTTTTGCCGAAAAATGATATGGATGATTGTGACAAGGGGGAAGAGATGAGTCTAATGGAATAGGTCTCAAATAATGGTGAAAATTTTTCCAGACCTTTTTTTTTTTTTTTACAGCTGTGGGGTTATACTTTAGTCTGACCTAGAGAGTATTTACTTAGCAATGCCAACACAGATGCGCGTCAATAGATCTTGCTGGTTTAATTTGTTTAATTTGTTGTTTATGTTCCCCAAGGGTTAGGTATTCAAGGGTTCTACAGACAAGGGTTTGCCCTGTGCTAGAGCTCTCTGATATACGTGCGGGGTCCAACAGTAGTACTCGACCCAATATCTCAGGGCACTAACTAAGGAGGATAGATAGTACCCTTAGTCGTACTACCCAACTACCCAGGTACTAGAGAGTATCTTCCCGAGTGATGTTCTCGGTGACACTATAGCAGTCTGGTGGCTGATAGGTTTATCTAAAGAGGGCTTCAGGAAATCTAGGTCAATTTGTACACAGGTGTTGTCTGATGCACTACCACTCGAAGGGGTACCAACAGGGGTTACAAGGGTGGACAAAAGATGTGCGCTTAAGAACCACTTGTATTTCATGCATGTATGAATCCCTCAACCATGGGTTTATGCGTGTAACGACAGATCTCTGTGGCTTAAAGACGTCGGAATACGTCTCTACCCTGGAAAAAAATACCCACAATTTCTGCCAAGGAAAGTTCTCTGATACCACTTGCAAGATACCAGATATATAAAATATGTAGAACATAAATGAAATGCTAGAAATGATAGAATAACAGTAAAATATCCATCATAATATTCACAATACACAGAAATAATATACGAAATAGCAACAGAAATAGCACTTTGATTCAGATAGCAATGTTCACAGGCCTCTTCGAGGGGGCAACCTCCAGTCGAGCAGTGCTCTGTTACAATAATCTTCAAGCTAGGGTTTTCATACCCTCGACCCTTATTTATACTAAGTGTGTCTATTAAGAGAAACATCTAGAGGAAGATCCTTCTAGAAGCGGAAGCTTCTATTAGGTCTTCTTACATCCGCCTTATTATATTTTATTGAAAGGTCTTATTAATATTGACCTTTATTAAATCCGAATACATTGATCTACCTATGTGCGGGTTAGGACCTTAACACTCTTAGAGGATTGGATGACACTGGATACAGGTAGTGAATATTGCATGGAATTTATAGGTGCAATCCAAGTTAGTTTTTTCTTATTTATGTGATGAATTGGAAATCTTGGAGAAGAAGAAAGTAGATCAAACCGTAGAGATTCAAAATGAATATTTAGAGCTAAATGAGATTATTTTAACTCTTATGAAAGGGGGGGATATTCAATAGCCAATCAACAACAACAAAAAATTTCAGCAAGTTTGTAGCGACATGTACCATCAAAAATATAAGTTGGACTTGCATATTGATTAGATGTGGATGCTAACAATGATAGAACCTAAGAGAAGGCATGATAAAGTAAGAAGGGTAGTCACAAATGTAACATCCCATTCTACTGAAAACACTTTTATTGACTTATTATTTGAGGACACTTGCATGCAAGTGATCCAGTTATTGTACATTGTGATTTCGTTTTGATTATGGATTATGCATGATGATGGTGATGTATTGTGACTTATTGTTATTTTTAATTATATCTATTATCATATGCTATTAACATGTTTTCCTGAGTGTGTAGAATACATGACATGCTATGGATGTTGATGGAATCAATGGACTTCCTCGTACTCCAAATTGAGTTAGAGAGTGAATTGTATTTGTTTGAGCATTGAATTTTATGCACATGTGATATATGATTGATTTCAGTATGATTTATGTATATGGATTATTGACAATGTTTTTCTCAATGGATGCAAGCTTGATGATGCTTATTAGTCCGACTCACATAAGGAGTAAAGGGGCATGCACATAAACCATAAATTGACGGAGAGGTGTGGCAGTGTCTCTGTCACATCCTACTAACACCCTCACCATGTTTTGAACTTTATGTTAATGATTACCTAGTTCGATAGGTCCACGATGTCATGAGGGTGAACTAAGAAAGTTACTAACAAAGATTTCTAAGGGGCGCGCAATAAGGTAGAGTCCTTATTCCTTAGAATCCCTTATTCTCTCACAAGTCCAACCAAGTGGACTGTTGACTCCAAGGGTCAGGAAAACTTCCAAAACCAGTCAAAGGAAACTTGTACCCTTGGAGAACAAAGGTGCATCTTGAAGAGAATCACGTAATTAAAAATTGAGTCATTAAATCTAGGTAGCCTAGAAAACATTGAAATGATCGGACCTTGTTATAATAAAATAATTAATTAAACAATAAATTATTAATTATAAAGACTAACAAAAGTCTAAGCCTAGGTATAAGAATAAGTCTAAGTCCAAATTTAAATAAAGGAATAAATGAATTATGACATTGAGAGTATAATCAAACTCTAGGAAAAAGGGGAATAAAATTTAAGGTTTGGATAAAATGCACATGTGTGCGTGAAATTAATAAACTGGATTTTTAAAATAAAAGAATTAATAATATGAGAGAATAGGTGTACACATAGAATAATATCTTGAGTCAAAATACCATGATTCTAACTAGAAGAAGACTCATAATCCAACTCTAATTAATATCAAGTTAGGAGACACTCATTAAATGAAAATTGGGGAACAAAGGGACAACTAAGAGTGAAAATAGGAACACATTAGGGAATGTGAGGGAAATTATATTTTTGAGTAAAATAAAAATGGTAATTACTTGTGAAACTTGGTGAGAGTGTGACAAGTGTGTGGGTGAATAATCCTAATGTTGGTTGGATCTATGACTTCTTACTTCTTCTTGGGTTGACCTGGGTTCAGATCTCAACAAGTTTGCAATAAAACCCTCTAAAACTATCAACCCTCCTGGTAAACCAGACGGAAATGTTCTACAGAGGGTGCTCAATGTAGTCTCACTTGAGATAGCTCTAATGGGTGACTACAATACCTAGGTGTTTGCAGTCTAGAAATGCATCGGGATATGGGAGTGTATTTTATCTTTATTTATGCATTAAACTTGTTATTGATTCAAGTATTTATAATATTCATTCATCTTTTTCCTTATGCATGCATTATAATACATATAGTTAATCCTTATTTTATAATCTAATCACTGACATAAAGTAAACATTCAGAAAAATAACACAAAAAACAAGTTTTATCATGGTTCACCCCCTCCTGCGGCTATGTCCACAAAGATTTGGCTCCTCTGCTCTTTTATTTAATCTTCTTGAAAATATGGTGTTGCGTGAATTACATCTTCAATCATACAATCATGATGAGGTTAAGGAACCTTTGTGAGGAGGACTAGATCACACCGAGCTCCTTAGCCTGTGACCTAACCCTCAAAATTTACCTTATATGACTATTTTATGACCTTATTACCACAATTATCAGCAACCAATAACAACTGAACCCTGACGAACCCCCAACCTAGACCTCCTAGGTTATTATTTATAATATTTTATAGGCTTATAGCCATTACAATCCCTATCAAAAATGCTAACTCTGTCATTGTTAGGATCTCCTTCCCAGGTGCCACATTTATTTTCCTCTTGCATGTTTTTTTTCCTTATATTTTTGCATGTTGCTTCTCCTTATTTTTCTACATGTTGCTTTTCCTTCTTTTTCTACATGCTACTTTTCCTTATTTTCTTGTGTGGTCCCTGAACTTTCATGCCCAAACTTTGGAGATTTTATATTAGTTTCTTTCATTTTTCCCTCATCTGCACAGATTTTGTTGTTAGCACCTCTATTTTTTGCATTGTTATCTCCTCCTTCATTAATGTTGCACTCTTTGTTTGTGCTTGTGCCATACTTGCCTTCTCTTCCTCCAACTGTGCAATCATTTGTGTTTCTTATTCTTGGAGGGGGTCCAATTCCACTTGTCTTTATTGCTTATGTGTTTGTTCTATTTTCAACTCTGTCTACAGAGTCTTGATTTCTTCAGTTCCCTTCAAGCGCTTTGTGATACTCATTATTTTTTTTCGTTGCTTTAGATATTGTATGGAAGTGTTGATTCTATCCTTTTCTTGGTCCCATTATTGGACCTTTTCATATTCTTCCAGGATAGTCCATATATGCGAGGTTATATCGAGAAACTCATCTAATTCCCTTTCTTCTTTCTCCATATCAGCTATCAGGAGTGAAAATTGTTGTTCTCTCTATTCTCGAACCTCGGGAGTCATAGGATTGAACCTTTCGTTGAGCTCCTAAATTTCCTTCTTATTTCTATCAATTGTTTGTGAGGTCATGTTGATCTTCTCCTCTGCACTCCTCTTAGGTTCTTTTGAATTGTTTGGGATGCGATCATACACTGTTGTTAATCCATGTTCTAGTTTATCTATTCGCTCTTTCTCCTCAACTTTCTCTGAAGTCATTTGGTTGCATGTGATTTGTAGCATTTCATTGACTTCTCTACCCACCTCCAAGTTGGTTGGATCCATGTGAGCCCTAGATTTCACTTCTTGAATTACGTTGACCTAAAGTCTATAGAGTTCCTTAGTGGGTATTTGGGTCGTGACAACTTCCAATTGTTCCACATCTCCAATCATTTTCTACATAGTCTCCTGATCCAATCTGATCATTAGGCACATGACTGTAAATGGATCCTTGCTTTAGACTACCAATTGCATTGTCTCCTCTCATTCTTTCTGCACAGGGTGTCATTGTGTTTTTTCATGTTGTTGCACTATGGCATATGGTCCTTATTGACTACATAATAATTTTATATTTTCATGGAATTCTATGAGCTTGGCCATGATATCTTCTCCTTGCACCTAAGCAATGCAGACCACTTATTCCTCCCTATATTGGACCTTGTCCACAACTAACTTTTCATCATCCTCTGTTAGGGTGATGATTGGGCCTTATGTGACATACTTTCTTTTCTTGCATGCCTCTTTTTCCTATGATGGCTTCCTTATTATCTATGAGGGTTGCACCCCACTTCTTATACCCTGGACCCTCTCTTCTCCATCTTGTGAAATATCCCCCTTTCCATTATGTGGTTGGTTTCATGTCCTTGTTGTTGTTACTATTCTCCTTGGTCATTTAGGTATTGTGCTACTTTTGGTTAGCTAATTCCATGCTGCAACCTGCTTTAGACTTGTCCTTAGGCCTGGAGGATTGTTCTATGACTATACTTCTTGTTGGTTTTGGTACTGGAAGTTGCCACTACGCATGAAAGTATTTGACTATCCAGTCCACCTCTTCCTTGGTGACGCAATACTGCATTTCTAGCCATGCCTTCATTGGATCCATTGCGGCCTGGATCCACATGTGGTGCCTAGATTCCTTGAACTTGGATATCCATTTTTTATGATAGATTACATCCATAGGTATGTGCCATACATTATCTGTTCATTGTAGTATTTCTTCCAGCAACATTACAAAAACAATGTTTCTTTCTTGTTGAGTTTTGTTATCCTTGGTCGACCAGAGGGACTCATATCTAGTCGCATAACATTTCCCCTTCCTATCTTGGACCGATAAGAATTTTACCTCCTTCCATCCTACCAACTCTATAATAATAATCAACAAGGATTAATGGAACTCATTTCCATTATCCTGATCATCTCGTAAATCTACCAAAAAATGGTTCAACGGGTATTGTGCCCAGCTGAAAATTACTCCTTTCATGCACTACACGGCTACTGCAATAAATCCTATTGGCACTTTTTCTTTTCAACACTTCCTCAATATTTTTCAAGCCATAAGCTTGCTAGAAAACCGTGTTGTATTTTCGTTAATATCTTTGACCACAATTCCCATATTACCCCAACTGGTGTCAAACTGCGCTTTGACTAGATTTGTGATTTCCTTTCCATGCACCTTGTTATCCAACTATTCCTCTGGTTGCACGTCGAATGTAGGTAGTCCTTTGATCATGGAAATCAGTGCCACTTCTATCTTTATTGGCATATCCATCCACAGGATGCCTCCTTGTATGCATGCGACTAATTGTTTGACACACAGCCTGACGTTTTTATTGCGCTCGAAATGTGATATATCCAACAAGTTCATTATGTCATAGTTGTACAACCCCGTTATACACTGTGAGGGCTCCATTATGGGTTTACCTAAGGGTCTAATTTCCCGTGTGGTTGTTAATTAGGTATCCTCGGCCAACTCTGGGAATTTGGCTGTGTCACGGACATCGTGGTATGAATATCTAATTTTGGGTACCTTCTGCAAGATATCTTCTATAGTGACCACTACATCCAGGAGATACAAAATTATGATATCCATGGCATCATGTTCCTTTCTTTTCTATCCCACAACAAATGGGCATTCCTCTATTGTGTCTACATCTTCTTCATCCCTCTCAGAATCTAGCATATCGATGATATCCTCGACCAATACTTCCTCTCCTTCATGGTTCTATCACAGTCCCATTTTTTCTTCAAGATTCATACGCATATTAGGGTTAGGGTTCATAATACCATTCTAGGCCCCGAAACTCTTCCCTATTTCCACTTGCTACAATTTCTATGTTTCCTCTTCAAACCATGTCAGGCTGATTGATTCTATGTCGGGGATGGTGATATCTTCCAGCTCGACCACATTCTCAGGATATGTCATTCTTTCCTTATGCATTTGTCCCAATCGAGTAACCCAGAAATACTATCTTGGAATGTTGAACTTTGGTGGGATCATCTTCTCTTGAATTCACACACTTTATTTCTTGTTCATAAAATGCTAGCTAGCCCACACACTTTGTTTCTCTCTATGTTCCCAAAAATCGCTAAGTGTTGAATACAATTGTGATTTCCACCTTTCATAGACCAAGTCGTATCTATTTTTAACTTTTCCCACTCATTTGCACTGACTCTAATTTTTCCTACGTGTTGTCTTCTGATTTTTGTCATAGTGATTACTATGCACAATTTTTTTTGCACATTATTGTGGTTCAATCCACTTTTGTGTCTTTTTATGTTATTCTTCCTTTTTCTATTTTTTATTCTTTTTCTCTCCTTTTTCCTCTTTTTATTTCTTTTTATCATTTCTCTATCCTAATCTTTGCTACAGTACACTACACATTCCTTTCTCACTACATTGTAACTTTTAAGGGTTAGTAGGTCGACTATCCCTATATAGTTTCAGTCGACTACCATTGATCATTCCTTTTAGTTATGTTTCTCCCAAGTATTTTGTTTGTACATATCCCCCATCTATGATAGTCTTTACTTCATATGGCCCTAGCCAATGCATTCTAAAATTACCAGGGTTTTGGAAAAAAATGTTTTCATAGAGCAAGACTGGGTCTCCCATCTTAAAACTCTTTTTTTAATATGTATGTCATACAAGGATTTATCTCTTTTTTTCTGTACATCCTGGTGAAATCCTGTTAGAATATTGTCCTCTTCCATTTAAATTAATTGACTTAACCTCTCATGTATTTCACCTCTTTCGATCATGTTAGTAATTGTTGCTATGCACAGACTGGGTACCGGAAATTCTATTGGCAACACAAATTCCTACCCATACACCAATATGAATGGCATTTGTCATGTAAAATTCTTACATGTGGTCCTATATTGCCATAGTATTGTTGGTATCTACAATTCCCAATCATCCCTATTGACATTGTAGATTTTAGTCAGAGAATTTTCCAATATCTTATTGAAAGCTTCTATTGTTCCATTTTTCTGAGGATTATATGGTGTGATCTTCGTGTGATATACTTCAAACTCCTCATTCATAGCCCTGATGGTATTATTGATAAAATGAGTGCCCCGGTTACTCATCAGAATCCTTGGACATCCAAATATGGTGATCACTTTCTCAAACAAGAAGTACGTTGTTGTCTTTGTGCCACAGTCTTTGACTGGTGTTGCTTCTTCCCATCTTGTTAATTATTCAGTCGTAATAATGATATGTCTCTCTCCTAACCTTTTTATTGGTGGGTTGATAGTTCCCACAAAGTCAATTGTCCATTTCTCAAATACCTACAGAGTCACGTGTGGTCTTAGAGCCATCTTATCCCTTCTCTTGGGTTTTCCATCCCTCTGACAGACATCGGTTTTCTAGAAATATTCCTTGGCATCTTTATGGAATGTTGGCCACCATAAACCTACGTGCAATACCTTCTGCATAATATCTTTTCTTGCATAGTGTCCTCCAGGTATACCATCATGAGATTCTACTAAAATTATGAGCCTTTCATTTTCCAATACACGCCTTCTCAAAATGCTATCTATGCCCATTTTGTATAAATGTTGTCAAATAAGTTGATAGTCTGCAACTCTGACTACCAAATTTTTCTTTTGTGCAGTGGAAAACTCCCGTGGTGCAACCCCTGTACTTAAATATTCAATAATATCATAAAAGTATTCATTAGCTTCCTATACTAAAAATAGTTGCGCGTGAGGGAAGTTTGCTTCCAAGTTAGTGTGTTATTCTCCATTAGTTACCCTTGACAGGTGATAAGGTCTTCCATTCATCTTCCTCGGTTTGATTATCACTTCAAAATCAAATCCTTGGAACAACAATATCTAGCTACAGATACTCCCTCCTAACACTGACTTGTTAACTAGATATTTGAGGGCATAATGATCTGTGAACATT
The DNA here is from genome assembly GCA_009831015.1 of Picea engelmannii. Classification (NCBI taxonomy): domain Eukaryota; kingdom Viridiplantae; phylum Streptophyta; class Pinopsida; order Pinales; family Pinaceae; genus Picea; species Picea engelmannii. The sequence goes on from ML791052.1 coordinate 203,492, forward strand.
TTAAAGTATTTACCCAGTAAATGGTGCCTAAATTTATACAGTGCATATACCATGGCTAGGCCTTCCCTTTTTGTGGTTTTGTAGTTCTACTTTGATTCTGACAAATTTTTTCTTGCAAAGGATATATGATGGTCTAAGTCCCCTGCTCCTCGTTGTGCTAAAATTTCCCCATGTGCTATGGATGATGCATCTACATGCACATGAAATTTCTTTCCCCAATATGGAAATACTAGTATAGGTCTTGTTACCATCTTTTGTTTTAAAGTGTCCAATCCTTGTTGATAGTCCTCATTCCACTGAAATATGATGTCATTCTTCAACAATTTCCCATTTGTGCAGTAATTTGTTCATGCCCCTTTATAAACTTCATGTAATATCATGTGTGTCCCAATGTTTCTCTTAACTGAAGCACTAACTTTGATGGTGGTAAATTTACAATGAATACAATCTTAGCAGGGCCCACTAGTAGACCCTTTTTACACATTATATTTTAAAAGGTGTACTAAAAATGCATTTCTTGATATTCAATGATATATGGAATTTCCTGCGTCTTTCCAACATTAGTCTTAGAACTTCTACATGGTCCTTTAACAGACTATATACAGTCTAGTCATCTATATATACTTCTAAAAATTGTTGTATGAATTTCTTAAAAGTAGCTATGACTACTCTTGAAAATAGGGATGGTTCATTCTTCATCCCAAATGGTATGAATGTATATTGGCAGGATCCCCATTCTATGGAAAAATTAGTCTTATACTTCTCATCTGAAGCTATTTTGATGTGATTGTAACCTAAGAATCCATTTGTAAATGAATAAGCTTCCTGGCCTCCCACATTCTCTAAGACTCCATATGTGAAAGGGATAGGGAAAGGGCCATGTAAGAAAGCATCACTAAGTTTCCTCAGATCTATGCAAATCATTATCCCACCTTGTTTCTTTTCTTGGACTACCATAGCACCAATCAATTCAAATTCCTCTATTTTTTCTATGATACCAACTTCCAACATTCTGTCAATTTCTTCTTTCACTTTCTGCTTATACGTTGGATTTAGTATGTAGGGTATTTTTCTGATAGGCCTAGCCTCAAGTTTGAGGGGTATGTTCATCTCACCTAGCTCTCCTATAATGTTTTTCATCTCTGTAGAGGTAGTTGGAAACATGTCAATGTATTCGCGTAGTAACTATGTTAGTCTTTCTACTATTTTCTCATCCCAATAGTCTCCAATACTTGCCATTTTAGGATTGTCATTCATCCCAATATTGACTTTCTTAAATTCGATTGGTGCATCAAATAATTCTGACTCCAGATATGGACCTTCCACCTCTCTTTCCCCTTCCATCTCTGTAATCTAAATGTTGTGTCGATCATCTTCATCCATTTCTTGCTCTTCAATATGATAGCATGTGAGTAACTCTTTGACTATCTGTTTGTCCTGTTGTTGATATTTTTTCATGATTTCAACTTATGGTTCATTAATAAGTGTCATTCTATGTATCATATTCATCGTTGAATCAATGTTGGTGTTCTTATGTTCAAATGATAAGGTTACTACAAAATTATGTTGTAAGCATGTTCATTATGTATTGTCTTTGTGCATCTCTGTTCTATATACCAGTTCTCTCAAATTCCTTCCAATGTATGGATAAAGTGACGAGTCCATTCCTCTAGTGGTGTCATCCTCCATTGTGCCTTGCACTTTTCCAAGTGTTGCATTGGTGTTCCCTTTCCATCGTACCTATAAAATTTATTTTTCACCTGCTCTACATCAAACCTAATGCACAGTAGTAGTTTACACTGATACTAGTCCTGAATGGTTTCTTTGTGTGCACCCCACCATCTTGCAGGTGTGACCTTGAGTGTGATATATAGGGATAATATCCTTTTATTTTCTAACACTTTGTCTTCATATTTTGTAAATAATTTCCCTAATTCATTTAACCCATGAAAATCGAGAGGTTCTCTTATCTTTGTACTAACCCATCTTACTGGGCGGCCTATTCTTGCATACTTCCTTGTTAAAACTCCATGTAATCGTTGTTGCCAATTCTCCAAACATATATATGAGTTAGAAGAACATGATGCAATTCTTCTTCATCTGAGGACCCCATCTGAAGTTGGGTTAACATGATCATCTTCTCGCACTGTGGTTTTGTACAACTGGTTTATTTCCTCTGGATCCAAACAAGTGTTCTCTACACACCTTTCTCCATCTAATGGATCCAATGGTGTAATGACTCTATATTCTCCTGATTCAAAAGTCATGTTTCTTTTATTTAGGTTGATTATATCTTGGTTATAAAATTCCCAATCGAATCAAAGCAATTTTGGGTAAGGTGTTGTGCCATCTACTATATCTATTACTTCAATATATGCCATAGTGCGCATTCCATACAAATCTAATGTCACACATTTAAGCCTTCCAATTGGTAGCACTCTATGTTGATTTTATAATTTCACCTGAACATGTGAGTATCCTAAGGTAGGTTCCCCCATACATTACCACGTATTCTTAGTTAAAGAATTTACTTCGGAGTCTAAATCCATTATAATATCACCCATATTAAAATCCCCAATATTATCATTTAGTTTGAATTCTCTACTTGTCCTTCTTCTTATATAAATATGATTGATTGTTTTTTGTTCTAACTTTCCTTCCACCTTAGTGTTACATGTTTCTAGCATATCTTGTAAAATCATAACAGATGATGGGCCATTGAATATATAAACACAAGATTGCATAAAAGTCTTCATGGTTCTTACTTGCTCTAAAGGTTGTCCCTCACTAGTATGGTCCATTGAAAATGGCATCCCATATATTGGTGGATTTTCAAGTTTCTGTGTGACTGATGTAGACACAACATTCTGCTTGAGACACTCTTGTATGATTCCTTAAATGTTTCCTTTTCTTTCTCCAAGTCAAATGGCGTCTGTGGTTCAGTATTCTTCTTAATCCATTGGTGTTATGCTCGATCATTTTTTACTGCATCATTTCTTGTCTTTTCTCCTCCTCGAGTGACTATATTGATGTTTCTTCCATCATCCCTAGCTTATGTAGAAATCAAGTGGACATTCTGGTTGTTCTGGTTCCTTTTGTCTTGGATGTTCCCCAAGAGTGTCGGACAATATTTTGTGTCATGATCTATTGTGTGACAATATATACATGTACCCAGTGGGAGTGGACACTCCCTTTCATAATGTCCTGGTTGTTGGAAGTTGTGGCACACTATTGGTCCTCTGCCTCATCCAAATATTTTGTTGCCTCATCGTCCACCTCTATATCCACCTCGATCTTCTCATGGCGCATTTTACTAAGGTAACTCGTTATACTACATAGGGTTATACTATGGTTGCACATTATTATATTGCAGCTACACATTGTTGTATGGTGGCAGTACCTGATTGAGCTAAGGTATAGCTTGTCCTGTCATCATTTCTTCTTACACCCTATAAGTATCTAAGGTTATTTCTCTCATCAGATCCATCATCCTATAGTCCTTATCGTCATGACCCAATGACTTGCAAAAATTGCAATATGAACTTTTGGGTACTATCTTATATTTCTACATCATTGGGCAGTGATATGGATCATGTCCATGTGTCTTACAAATCTTGCAGCATGGTCCTCCTGTTGGGAATGGGTTTTTCACCCCTATCTCCATATACTTCATGAATGTTGGACATTCATTCTTATAGTGTCCTTCTATCCTGCATAAGGTACACCAAACAATTTCTCTTTTCTCTTTACCCTTATTCTAGTAAAGTTGAAATGTTAGATTCTTCAAATCCTCCTTAATCTCTTCTATTGTTGGATCTGTCTGCTCATACTAGTTTTCTTCTAGTTGTAAGGCTGCCTACAGAACCTATACCTGAGTTTGGAACTTATGTTGTCTTAATGGGTATTTCAAATGTGGTAACAATGAGTTCACAAATAAATGCCTATGTTGCATGTCAGTCATTGCATATTTCAACTTACCTTTTAGACATTTAAGCCTCTAATCAATCTCCCAAATAGACTCACCTGCTTTTTTCCTAATTTCGATCATTTCATTCATATACTGGTCTTCTGAGTCAGGCTTCTGAAATTCATTTATCATTTATTTTTTCACATCTTAAATAGTCTTTGTTACTCTCAGTGGACTGTTTATATATAGGCTCATGTACCAGTTCAGTGCATAGTTGTAATGTACCTCAAATTTACCATAAAAAAAATAAATTCTATGACATAATTCAATTTTGTTTAAGCTTAGAATTTAAGAGAAGGTAAGATTCATTTATGTCCATAATGACATTATTACACTAGTGTAGTTTACTTCGAACAGAAAAGATTACGTGGATAAATTATTTCCATAATTCTATCACTTCCCTTAACTCTCAAACTACTCCAACATACTTATATGTATATAGGAAATATATAAACTTAGGTTGAAGAAACCTTTGAGGTTCATAGAGATAAAAATCAGAAGGGAATACAACTGTCGTTAGATCAATTGGAGAAAGGATCTAGATGCACAGAGTTTAACCTCTGGGAGGTTGCGTAGGAGAGTAGCTAAATTGAACGGTGGAGACACTTCGGGGTGAAGTGCCAGAATCCTGAGAGCCATAGGATCGCATCAAGTTACAAGGGATGTAAGCACTTAGAAGCACCCTAGGAGAGGAGCTGTATGGACGGTGGAAACACTTCATGGAAGAAGTGTCGAAGTTGTGAGAGTCATTGGATCTTACATAGCAGTGAGGAGATTAAGGCCGAGTGTCTTCCAACACTCTAAGGCATTGAATTTTTCTATTTTGGAGTTCGGGGTTTGGAGTGGCAAGTGATTTTTGAGTCCCTGCATCGTGAACTCCTAGTTCACAAAATTGTGAAATGATCGACACTGTTCATCAAGGAGGACATGTGGCAAGTGGTCAAGGTTCGGGGAAATCTTGAAACATTGTGGGTGGTTGATCCAGTGGGATAGTGGTTGTCAGTTCAAGAGGAATCTGGACCGTTGATCTCTCAAAGGGGATATTTTGACATTTCGGGGTACAGGAGTTCGAAGGACCTAGAATCGTTGCATCCAGAATTGTGAAATCATGAATCGCGAAACCCCAAAAGCATTCGAAGGAATAGCACCAAGTCATAGGACCGGTCGTATGAAAAGAGACTTAAGGGAGGAGCTAAGGAGCCATTAGGCCCTATTTCAGGTTTCAGCATTTCAAAGGATAGAGAACAAGAGGAATGTTTTCATTGTGATTCCCCAAATCACGAAAAAGTTGGTAGCAATTTGACGTTGTATTTGTTGTGTGTACAGTCTGAAATTTTATGCATTGCATGGAATTTGTGTATTTCCAAAGGCCCACATCTTTTGAATCACATCTCAACAAAAAATAAAAGGGCTCTATAATATTAAATTGTTGTACAGGTATCAAGTAATATACAAATGTATGCATATAATCCTATTAAATGTGTATCCTAGTCATGCATCGATACTTTAGTAATGTTATTACTTTGTATATCTTATTACAGAAGTATACGAATACTCAGTCGTTGTCATTCTTGTTTATACATTGACATTTCTTAGATCATTATCATCATCTAAGGGAACCTATCAGAGAAAAAAAAAAAAGGGAGTATGAGATTGTCAAAGTAATCAGTTCAGTACATTTAATTATGCTTTTAATTGCAAGTTTGGATCTTCATGACTGCTAGAACAATAGGTATTTTGGTTGTCTTCTATGTGCGCGTATAAAGGCATATATTATCATTCTTATTGTAGGGAATTCACTTTAAATCTCCATTAAAATATGTACTTATTTCCACCTATATGTATGTACATACCTATAGCTTTCTCTCTCTATATATGTAATGATTCACTGTCAAGCGGTGGCCACCTTAGCATTTGCAGGCCACCAAATACTATCACCACCCTGATTTAATTTTTCCTAAGGTAGAAGGGGCAAGTTTTCCTCCTATAAATACTTGAGTTGTATTGTAATCTGTACACAATGGGTGAGACAAGAGCTTGAAAGCATTTCTTGAATCAAATCGGTTATTCAGTGTTTGGAGGTTTTCTCTACATTTATGATTTTATGTTATCGAGTTGGTAAACCCATTTTATTTCTTGATAAATTCCTTTTTGAGAAAACACAGTAATTATTTGTTTTTGCCAATTACAAACCCGGTCATTTATTTATTCCGAGTTTATTTGTTGGAGCATGTGATTTTAAAAGAAGATTAAATACAAAGTTGATATTTCGGCATTCAAGACTTGCTTGTTACATATGCATGGAGTTCCTTTGCTTTACTAAACCTCGAAATTTCAAACCCTGAAACCCCGAAGTGTTGGGCCCACAATATTTTCTCAATTCGCAATTCATCATTTATTATTTCATTTTGTTTGTGTGTCACGTGTTCATAAACCCAGAAATCCTGAACCCTGAAACCCCGAAGTGATGGGCCCACAGTCTTTTCACATTTTGTGATTCGGAAAACAACGTGGTCTTTTGTTTTTTGTGTTCGGTGTTTGTAGTCGCCGAAACCCGATTGACCTCTTCTTTTCACACCATTTTTTTCTCTATGGTTTATGCCATTAAATAGTAGTCGAATTATGAAATTTTGAATACTTAAAGGTGTATGACCTCATGGCAAGCAGAACTCTTCGAAAAAAATCATGCTAAAATCTGCTTAATTAGTTTAATATTTTCATATACAATAATTTATGTACTTGTCATGCCCTGTACACATTGACTTGTAATACGATCTGTTATTTCTATTCTATCTCTATCCCAGATGAAGATCCTCCATCGTTTCTACCACTCCATTCATTACAGTATTAGAGTTGTTCCTATAACAAATAATTCCTACTATGTTCCTACAATTTTTCCTATTACAGAAATGGATTATGACACGACAAATTTATCCCATAGAAGTAATTCAATACAAAATTAACATATGCATATCACCAGTATAAATGATTATTTAAAATAGAGAAGGAGTAGATCAACATATCTAAACCAATTTGCGGGAAGGCAAAGGGAACAACCACGTTCCTCCCAACCGTAGAATAGGAAGCCAAAATTTCTTGCCCGATTCACCCCCTAGCCTGACCATGAATCCATGAAGGAAAATTTGGAAGACTCCTCCTCAACAATGTCCACAATTCCAGCAGTTATCCTCTTGCCTCACACTTACTCATCAGTGCTCATAACAGCAAGGAAAATGCACAGTCTCTTTCCTCCGCATACTTGGCAACGTCCCGCCTCCTCACATATGCTATTTATCAATTTTTGCATATTTATAAATCCATGATTTTCAGGGGATGCCAATGGCCAAACCACTGATTTTCCACTTGTAACAATCAGCCTAGGGGTAGTTCCAACATGTTCCCCACTCATGGAGTCATGGTCAACTAAATTCAACATGGTTGTTCCATTTGTCCTCCTGCAATCAATATAAAATATTTTGTTTTCATACAAGTCTCATAGTCAAATAGTTAGTTGGGTCAAATTAGGTCTCTACCCAAGAGTCATGTTAATTAATTAAAAATATTAAATTCGAAATTTGGAATTGCCATAAATGAAAAAAAAAATTCAAATTCGAATTTACTAAAAAATGGAATAAATTTCCAACAAATTTAAATTTCAAAACTATTTTATTTTTGGGAATATCACATCCTTTCCCCATTTAGTAAAACACTACACACAATGTTCGTTCCTTTCTTGGAACAAGGTTGGATGAGATTTCCGCAAATCTCCCTCCAACTCCCAAGTGGCCTCCTCAAGACTAAAGTGTTTCCATTGCACCTTTACCTGAGCGACAACTCTGTTCTGAAGGGCTATTTCTCTCTGGTCCAAAATGCACAGGAGTTCCACCGAGAACTCACCTTCGGGTTCCACCTGCACCATGTTCCAATCAATCATATGAGTAGGGTCATGAATATACTTTTTCAACAAAGAAACATGAAATACATTATGAATTCTTAGATTAGTTGGAAGTGCAAGTTGATATGCCACGGGTCCAATTCAAGCTAGTATCTCGAAGGGCCAACAAAACCTGGGTGTCATCTTGGGACAGTTCCCTAACTTCACCGAGGTTTTTTGGGCTTTCACCTTCAAGTAAACATGGTCTCCCATTTGAAATTCCAAGTGTCTCCTTTTCAAATCTGCATAACTCTTATGTCTGGCTTGTGCTTCTTTCAAGTTCTATTGCACCTTTCTTCCCATGTTCTCCATTTCTTAGAGCATCTCTGGTCCAACCATGAGTCCGTTAGTCGGGTTATCCCAGCTAATTGGAGTTTTACACTTTTTGCCATACAATATTTTGAAAGGGCTCAACTTAGCTGAAGTTTGGTACCCATTGTTATATGCAAATTATACCAAATGCAGGTAGTCTTCCCACTTGATCAGTTTTGTTTTTACGTACATGCGAAGCATATCCTCTATGATCTACTTTGTCCTTTCAGTTTGTCCATCCGTTTGTGGATGATAGCTCGTACTGAAGTTCGAGTTAGTGTTTAGTCCTACAAACAATTCCTTCCAAAAAGCGGATGTAAATTTTACCTCTCTATCTGAAACCACCATTTTAGGAATACCATGCAGTCTAAAAATTTATTTCATGAATATTTCAGCAATGTTTATATCTTTAAAAGTAGAATTTACAAGAATAAAGTGTGCAGACTTACTAAGTTTATCGATTACAACCATGATAGAATCATTTTGTTTCTGAGTTTTAGGAAAACTTGTTATAAAGTCTAGTGATATAGTCTCCCATTTCCATTCTGGTACTGGCAATGGTTGTAATAGGCCAAATGGGCTTCTCAGGATTAACCTACTGACAATCTTGGCACCTATCCAAGTACTCTGTTGTTTCGCCCTTCATATTAGGCTAGTAAAATATTTTCCTGAGTGTTGTTATTGTTTTCTGGTAACTTGGATGGCTAGAATACGGTTTCTTATGCACTTCGTCTAAAACAATTAATTTTAAATCTACTGATTCTGGTATGTAAAGTCTATTTTTAAATCATAATAGTCTCTTCTTGTCGATCCTTAGATTTGGTTTATCTGAGTTTGCGATACTGTTTTGAAATTCTGCCATCACCTTAGTGTAATTTTCGTCGTTAATACTTTCCATCCTTATTCTTTGTTCCAGATCGCTTTCTACCCTACTGATATTTACCTCAAATAACCCATGGGCTCTTCTGCTTAAAGAATCTACTACTTTATTTTCCTTACCCTTGATATGTCTAACCTTGAAGTTGAATTTGCTCAGGAAGGCTAGCCACCTTCCTTGTCTTGCATTAAGGTCTGGTTGGTTAAACATATATTTCACCCTGCTATTATCCGTCAATAGTAGGACTTTTCTTCCCATTATATAGTCTCGCCACATTTTTAAGGCATGTGTTACTGCTGCCACTTCTAAGTCATGAGTGACATAATTTGCTCACGTTATTTTAATTTCCGAGACTCGTAACAAATCACGTGCCCTTCCTGAGTTAGAACACCACCTAGTCCCTCTTTACCTGCATCAACACATACTGTGAAGTCTTTATTTGGGTCCGCTACCTTCAAAATGGGTGTCGATGTCAATAATTCTTTCAGCTTGTTAAAACTATCTTGACACTTTTCCGACCAGTTAAACTTGGTCCCTTTCTTTTGTAATGACATGATAGGGTAGGCTATCATGGAAAACCCTTCTATAAATCTGCAATAATATCCAGTGATTCCCATGAATGACCGGATATCTGCCACATCCTTAGGTACTGGCCATTCCATAATGGATTTTATCTTTTCAGGGTCTACGACAATACCTTCTGAGGAAATGACATGTCCTAAATATTGTATTTCTTTTTTATAAAAGTCACATTTGTCGAATTTTGTGTATAGTTTATGTTTCCTTAATGTTTGGAGAACTATTCTTAAGTGTTCATCATATTACTCCTCTGTTTTAGAATGGACCAGAATATCTTCAATAAATACTACTACGAACTTGTCTAAGTACTGACTGAAAATGTTGTTCATCAAGCACATAAATGTGGTTGGTGCATTAGTGAGTCTGAATGGTATGACTACAAACTCGTAGTGTATGTATCTTGTTTGAAAAGATGTTTTGTTTATGTCCTCATCCGTTATCCTAACTTGATGATTACCGGATCATAAATCCAATTTTGAAAAGATCTTGGCCCCACCAACTTGATCGAACAAATAATTTATCCTTGGTAAGGGGTATTTGTTCTTAATGGTCATTTTGTTCATTTTTCTATGATCAATACATAGTCTTAGAGTACCGTCTTTCTTTTTCAAAAAGAGGACTGGTGCTCCCCATGGTGAGACACTCGGTCTGATATACTCTTTGTCCAACAATTCCTGTCATTGTATTTTTAATTCTGTCAGTTTTGGTAGACTCATTCGGTAGGGTGCTTTTGAGATAGGGGCTGATCCAGGTAGTAATTCTATGGAGAAATCTATTTCCCTTGTAGGAGGTAATTCTAGTATCTCGTCCACAAACATGTCTCTGAATTCACGTAGGACAAGAAAGTATGCTAACTTGGGCTTATCTTCTTTTTCTAATAGATTTGTCACTTGGATGGCATAAAATTGACATCTCTTTCTAATACATTTCTTGAGTTTCATCGTTGAAACTTGTCTGACTGATATAGGTTTTGGTATGCCTTGGGTTGTTCTAACAGTGCCAAAATTATCTTTATAGCTAAGTATCCTTGTATAACAGTCTAGTACTGCTTTGTGTTGTTCCAACCAATCCATCCCGATAATCATATCATAAGTTCCTAGTGGTAGGATGTTCAGATTGGTCCTTATATTTTGACCATCTAAGATGAACTCAAGATCAGAAATAAAGTCAACTACTTTCATTTTTGTACCTCTTGCTAGTTGTACAAGCCATGATTTTGTATGCTTCAGTTTCTTAAGTTTATTTGACTATACTACATCGGGAGTAATATAACTTAACGTAGCTCCAGGGTCAATTAAAACAAAAATTTGAGTGTCATTGATTTTACCTTCGATTTCTACCATCGAGGACTGGTAGTGAGCTTGTCAACCATCTATGGCTGCATTTATCTGATGCAGACTTCTGCCCATGTCTGCCGCTGTCGAGGTTTCCTGCAAATTGTGAACATCAATTTTGTTTGCTACAATTAAACATGGATAGTTCCTCCTTAGATGAGGCTCTCCACACTCCCAACACTTTAATGTCTCACGAGAGTTGTCCCCAAACTTCTTCATTCCCAGGTTTACCGGTTTACTGCTACCTTGTGTATTCAAATGATTGGAGTGAAAATCCTTCCTTGGGAAACTTTTTGCTGCATTCTGATAAGGAGTTGGCTGGTATCCCTTCTTTAACTGGCTCATTAGATCTTGCTTCTTATCCTTCTAGGTCTTGGGAAAGTCTACCCATTGTTTATACTTGTCATAGCACATTCGTTCTTTCCTGAATACCTCACTCAAGGATTTGGGGTTTTCAAACTCAATTCTGTCCCGGTAGGCCTATGGTAAATAGCTTAAGAATCGATGGATTTTTACCTTATCCTCCTGGATGTACAATACAAACCTTAGTAGTTCAATAAATTTATTTATAAGGTCCTCCATCGTCATCTATCCGAGTCGTAACTCGTAAAATTCTTTCATCTTCCTTTCATAATAGCTTTCAGAAAGGTATTTTTTCTCGAAATACTTCTTAAAGTCAGTCCATTCCAACTATTTCTCCTTTAGGCCCTTGGCCAATTTCAGGTCTTGCCACCAAATGCTGGCCTTCCCCTTCAGATTGTAGATGGCCATTTTGACCGTCATGTTGCTAGAATAGTTGTAGATCTGGAAGTATTTTTTGATGTGCAACAACCATGCCTCAACTTCTTCTCTTGTCCTTGATTCTCCATCAAAGGTAGTTGGTTTAATATTTTTAAATTCTCCTTCAAGGTGGTCTACTTGTTTTCTTTTTCTATCTAGTATAGTTTTGTCCTCAACTAAAGGTGTCCCTTCAGATGAACTGTCTCATTTTTATGTTTCCGATCCAAAATTCTTGGAGGCCCTTTTCCTGACTTCTTTGTCATGGTTATCATCTTTTGGGATTTTCTTGGTTACTATACTATGTAACAAGACTTCATTTATCTCTTGTTGTTCCTATTGTTATTTCTTCAATTTTTCATTGTCGGCCTTGAAAACTTGTAGTTCAACAATAAGATTCCTCATTGTTTCCAACACCTTCATGGGTGAGCTTCCATCATTGTTCTATCTTGCATCTCCTGGAGGTCCTTGCTATGGATTTCCTTCCATCCTGATTTCTGCACCCTCCTGAGCTGCCATAATTTACAAAAAGCAGAAAGGGATTTCTATTTGAAACCATAATATTTATTAGTTTTACATACGTCGAAATGTATACTAAGTAGCTAATGTGGCCCTTTTCAGGCCCAGTGTTGTAGCTTTTTCTCTGATACCATATCTAATGTACCTCAAATTCACCATAAAAAAAAAATATTTGACACAATTCAATTTCGTTTAAGCTTAGAATTTAAGAGAAGGTAAGATTCATTTTTTTCCATAATGACATTATTACACCATTCTAGTTTACTTCGAACAGAAAATCTTATGTGGATAAATTCTTTCCATAATTCTATCACTTTCCTTAACTCTCAAACTACTCCAACATATTTATATGTATATAGGCAATATTTAAACTTAGGTCGAAGGAACCTTTGAGGTTGAGAGAGAGAAAACTCAGAAGGGAGTACAACTTTCATTAGATCAATTGGAGAAAGGATCTGGGCACACAGAGTTTGACCTCTGGGAGGCCACGCAATAGAGCAGCTGGATTGAATGGTGGAGACACTTCGGGGAGAAGTGTCAATATCCCGAGAGCCATAGGATTGCACCAATTTACAAGGGATTTAAGCGCTTAGAACCGCCCCAAGAGAGGAGTCGTATGGACAGTGGAAACACTTTGTGGAATAAGTGTCGAAGTTGTGAGAGTCATTGGATCTTGCAGAGAAGCAAGGAGATTAAGGCCGAGTGTCTTCCAATACTCTAATACATTGAATTTCATTATTTTGTAGTTCGGGGTTTGGAGTGGCAAGTGATTTTGGAGTCGCTGCATCGTGAACTCTCTGTTCACAAAATTACGAAACGATCGATATCGTTCATCAAGGAGGACACGTGGCGAGTGGTCAAGGTTCGGGGAAAATCCTGAAAGGTTTTGGATCATCAATCTAATTGGATCGTGGTCGTCGGTTCAAGAGAAATCTGGATTGTTGATCTTTCAAGGGGGAGATTTCAGCATTTCGGGGTCTGGGAGTTCGAAGGACCTAGAATCATTGTAGCCAGAATCGTGAAACCCCGAAAGCATTCGAAGGAATAGCACCAGGTCACAAGACCAGACATATGAAAAAAGACTTAAGGGAGGAGCTAAGGAGCCGTTAGGGCCTATTTCAGGTTTCATCATTTCGAAGGACAGAGAACAGGAGGACTTCTTGCATCACGATTCCTCAAATCGTGAAAAATCCGGCATCGCTTTGACATTGTAATTGTTGTCTATAGAGTCTAAACTTTTACGCATTGCATGGAATTTATGTATTTCCAAAGGGCCACATCTTTCGAATCACATCTCAACGAAAAAGAAAAGGGCTCTAGAATATTAAACTGTTGTATAGGTATCAAGTAATATACAAATGTATGCATATAATCCTATTAAATGTTTATCCTGGTCATGCATCGATACTTTAGTAATGATATTACTTTGTATAGCTCATTACAGAAGTATACGAATACTCAGTCATTGTCGTTCCTGTTTATACATCGACGTTTCTTAGATCATTATCATCATCTAAGGGAACCTATGAGAGAAATAAAAAAAAAAAAAAGGGAGCCTGATATTGTCAAAGTAATTAGTTCTGCACATTTAATTATGCTTTCAATTGCAAGGTTGGATCTTCATGACTGTTAGAACAGTAGGTATTTTGGTTGTCTGCTACGTGCGCATATCAAGGTGTATATTATTATTCTTATTGGAGGGAATTCGCTTTAACTCTCCATTAACATCTGTACTTATTTCCACCTATAAGTATGTGCATACCTATAGCTTTCTCTCTCTATATATGTAACGATTTGCTGTCAGGCAGTGGCCGCCTTAGCCTTTGCAGGCCACCAAATACCATCACCGCCCTGATTTAATTTTTCCTAAGGTCGAAGGGGCAAGTTTTGTTCCTATAAATACTTGAGTCGTATTGTAATCCGTACACAGTGGGTGAGACAAGAGATTGAAGGCATTTCTTGAATCAAATCGGTTATTCCCTGTTTGGAGGTTTTTTCTACGTTTATGATTTCTTGTTATTGAGTTGGTAAACCCATTTTATTTCTTGATAAATTATTTTTTGAGCAAACACAGTAATTATTTGTTTTTATCAATTAGAAACCCAGTCATTTATTTATTCCGAGTTGATTTATTGGAGCATGTGATTTTAAAAGGAGATTAAACACAAAGTTGATATTTCGGCATTCGGGACTTGCTTGTTACATATGCGTGCAGTTCCTTTTCTTTACTAAACCCCAAAATCCTGAACCCCGAAACCCCGAAGTGTTGGACCCAATGCATTTTCTCATTTTGCAATTCAACATTTCTTATTTCATTTTGTTTGTGCATCAGGTGTTCGTAAACCGTGAAACCCCGAAGTGTTGGGCCAACAGTCTTTTCTCATTTCGCGATTTGGCAAACATCGTGGTCTTTTCTTTTTTGTGTTCGGCGTTTGTAATCACCGAAACCTTATTGACCTCTGCTTTTCACACCATTTTGTTCTCTATGGTTTATGCCATTAAACAATATTCTAATTAAGAAATTTCAAATACTTAAAGGTGTATGACATCATGGCAAGCATAACTCTTACAAAAATAATCACGCTAAAATCTTCTTAATTAGTTTAATATTTTCATATACAATAATTTATGTACTTTTCATGCCATGTACACAGTGACTTGTAATATGATCTGTTATTTCTATTCTACCTCTATCCCGGATGAAGATCCTCCATCGTTTCTACCAGTCCATTCATTACAGTATTAGAGTTGTTCCCATAACAAATAATTCCTACTATGTTCCTATAGTTTTTCCTATTACATAAATGGATTATGACACGACAGATTTCTCCCATAAAAGTACTTCAATACAGAATTAACATATACATATCACCAGTATAAATGATTATTTAAAACAGAGAAGGAGTAGATCAACATATATGAACCAGTTTGCAGGAAGGCAAAGGGAACAACCACGTTCCTCCCAACCATAGAATATGCAGCCAAAATTTCTTGCCTGATTCACCCCCTAGCTTGACCATGAATCCATGAGGGAGAATTCGGAAGAATCCTTCTCAGCAATGTCCACAATTGCAGCAGTTATCCTCTTGCCTCACACTTACTCAACAGTGCTCATAACAGCAAGGAAAATCCATAGTCTCTTTTCTCCGCATACTTGGCAGTGTCCTGCCTCCTCATATATACTATTTATCAATTTTGCCCAGGTCTTTTTCCCTCCCTTGGGAATTTTCGCAGCTTTCTAAATCCCTGATTTTCAAGGGTTGCTAATGGCCAAATTATTGATTTTCCAATTGTAACAATCAGCCTAGGGGTACTTACAACATGTTCCCCACTCATGGAGTCATGGTCAGCTAAATTCAACATGGTTGTTCCATTTGTCCTCCTGTAATCAATATAAAATATTTTGTTTTCATACAAGTGTCATAGTCAAATAGTTAGTTGGGTTCTCTACCCAATAGTCATGTTAATTAATTATAATTATTAAATTCGAAATTTGGAATTGCCATAAATGGAAAATATTTTCCAAATTCGAATTTACTAAAAATGAAATAAATTTCCAATAAATTTAAATTTCAAAAATATTTTATTTTTTGGGATATCACAACAGTCTCTTAGTGTGATAGATAATTGTGTGAGATTTTTATCCTCATATATGATCTTATTTTCTTCACATATATCCTCACATATGAATAAGTGTTTTTTAGGGTCCTCTAATGCCTCTCCCCAAAATTCTGGTAACCTGATCATGGGAGCATGTCCTGCGATTTTAAATTCTATTGAACTACTACCTCCACAAAGTGTAAATAATTGACTGTTACTTCCTGAATTGGCTCCTCCAATTGACTCTTTATGCTTGGATGTGTATCATGTTGTATTTCTTCCACTAAAATCCATCTTTCTAAATGTTGGTGTTCTTTATGGTGTGTTAATTGCACATGGGGTTTTAGGTTCCACATTGACGGTGATCTCGATTGGATTTCTTCCTTTTGTTCCTTAACTTGGACCTCTTATTTTCTTTTCATATGTTGTGTGCATGATTTCCTCAGTCTTCTCCACAACCCGAAGATCCTCTACCTCTTATTCATCGCTTTCCAAGCCCTTTGTATTAACTATGTCTCTCTTCTTGTTATTCATCATATATTGGTAGTGTACTACACTGTGTGTCTTTCCATCTTTTTCCATTATATACTTTATTTTTTCTTCCTCCATCATGATTGGGTCCATGTAATTCTTCTTCTTTCCCTTATCCATCTCTTCCTCCATTTCTCAACTTCCTGTCAGTGCTTCCCCTCTTCCCCCATGCACGCAGGGAAGTTTAGTTGTTTGATTCCATGGTAATCACATTGTTTCCATATAATAAAATCTTGATTGAAGTATACATCGATTTGATGTAACTACCTCTAGGTCCCTTTAGAAAATCTAACTCTACTTCAATGTAAGATTTTGTGGTATCTACTGCAAATTCGATGATGAACCCTACAACAATATTGTCTAATGTGTAAATTTGCTATTAATGTGTTCTAACTACGTGATCTCCACAAGATTTCACTCCAATTGTCTAATTCGATTTGTAGGGTGGTTTTATTTTAACCTAAATAACCACTCCTACAAAAAATGGGGAAAATCATAGAAAAATACCTCATGCAAGTTGCTAAGAGCATATTTGTCGATATATTTGAGCGGTGTTAGCTTAGGGGTTTTTTTTATCCTTTTGCGCAAACTCGAGTCTCTTCATTTTCAACCATATTTCGATATCCTCCTTTGTTGAATTCCATGTCCCGAACATTCCCTTCTATACTTTCATCCTCCACATATTTCTTCCATGGATCACGTCCACTCAATCCCTTGCAATTCAAGTCTTGACAATGGAACCATTTGTTCATTGGATCTTTGACTTCTTACTTCTTCTTTGGTTAACCCAGGTTCGTATCTCAACAGGTTTCCAACAAAACCCTCTAAAAATATCGACCATGTGAACAAGGTGCATAGTGTGGTCTCACCCAAGATAAATCTAATGGGTGACTACAATACCAAGTTTTTTGTAGTCTAGGAATGAGTGGGGATATGGGAGTGTATTCTATATTTATTTATGCATTAAACTTATTATGTATTCAAGTATTTCTAAGATTCATTCATCTTTAGCCTTATGCATGCATGCTAATACATATAGTTATTCATTCATTCATAGGTTAATTAGTGATATAAAGTAAACTTTCTGAAACATCACACAAAACACAAGTTTTACCATGGTTCAACCCCTCGTGGGGCTATGTCGACAAAGATTTAGCTTCTCTACTCTTTTATTTAATCTTCTTCAAAATATGGCGTCGTGTGGCTTTACATATTCAATCATACAATCATGATGAGGTTAAGGAACCTCTGTGATGCAAACTAGATCACACTAGGCTCCTCATCCTGTGACCTAACCCTTAAAATATAGCTTATCTTACTTGTCTATGACCTTATTACCAAAATTATCAACAACCAATAACAATTGAACCCCGCTGAAACCCCAACCTAGACCTCCTAGGTTCATATTTATACTATTCTATGGGATTATAGTTATTACAATCCTTATAAAAAACCCTAACCCTAGCATAGTTAGGCTTGCATGTCTCCATGCCATGTTTCTTTTCCTTTTGCATGTTGTTTTTCCTTCTTTTTTTGCATGCTTCTTTCTTGTCATCTCTTGTGCGCACTCAAAAATTAGGTCTTCCTTTCCAAACTTAGGTCTTTCCAAAAATATACATTTTCTTCAAAAATAGTCCCATGCCCAAAATATCCTTCCTTCTCAAAATAGGCCTGCTCCCATCACCTAATTAAATTAATTAAAAGTTAATATTTGTGCATAAGGACATGTGTCATTGGGAATATTTCTATAAAAAAATGGTGTAGAAGGGAAATTGATGTGAAGTATTCCTAGTAATGTTATGCTGCCAAAATTTTGTGTGTTGTTTTTCAATTGTGATAGTTGGAATACCGAGCATATAAAAAGAGTGAAATATCTTCCTTGCGAGGCAAGCCTTGGAACTATTGTTTGTTGGTTTCTTGTGTGTGGACTTTTTGCAGTTGGGAGGGCTAAGGGGGAAGAAGAGTAGCCCTAGCATTGGTTGGGAGGTACGAGTGAAGTGATTAGCAAGCAAAAGAACAGAAGAGCACAAGTCTTTGAAGGACATGGCTTCATCTTCTTGGTTCCTATATTTTATTTCTGGAAATTTTATTGTAGTAAAAGTAAATTGTAAATTGTTGCAGAACTAATTGTAATTCTGGATTAAAATGTTTATGTTTGCTGTAGAGTTATTATGTAATTTAGAAATCAAAATTTTATAGTCGCTACAATGTCATTTCTAAATTTGGAATATAGAGTTTGGGTGTTCGTTGTAGAACTATGTTGTTCTCTGGAGTTTAAAGTTTATATGATTCCTGTCAAATTTTCACTACAACCCATAATTCGATTTTTATAAATCGTTGTCAATTATTGTAAATCTTTAATTAGAAAATTGTTGGGTTGTTTCACTCGATAGCATCTTATGAAAATATATTTACATTTCCATTACAAAGTATTGGAATACCCGAATGCTTGAATTTAGTTGGTCGTTGCATAACTAACTTGCAATTTAAAGAATTGAAATTTCAAATTGATTGCTGCATATCTTATTTGCATTCTGGAGGTCTCTGTCAAGTTTTGAAATTTTCGGAAGGATTGAAATTCATAGACCATTGCTTGGATAATCGCCATTCCGGATTTGAAACTTTGTTTGGGAGTTGTAATCATTTACAATCAAATTTGCAGATTCTTGTATGTCGATGTTGAATCGTTTGCAAATTTAGGATTTGAATTTTGAACGCTCTAAAATTACTTTACCACTCAGTGAGTTAAATATGGGGTCGCTGCAAAGTTGAAATCCCGACCTGAGTTAAATATGGATCCATGCAAAGTTTGACAACCAAAGTTTAGAAATCATGTAATCACTGTAAAAAAAAACTGTAACCCTGAATCGATGTTAGATATAGGAGCTTTTCGAAGTTTGTAATTGTGTTGTTAGATGCAAACTAAATTACATTTGGATATTTGGAAATCGCATGGCCATAGTAAAACCTCTGTGAGTTTCCAAATTTTTAAAATTCTTGTGGTCCTGTAAAATTTATGCAAGTCCAAATTCGGAGTTTCTTTCTTTTTAAATCATTTACAAAACATATATATATATGAGAATGTCGATAATACCACTATACAGTTAAGTGGAGTTACTAGCAATCAAATATCTTAGGGGTCACTCTCAAATTATTGACAGTCACAGAATTTTAGAATTTCTGGCGGTCATTGTAAACTTATTGTATTTAGGGAATTTCAAAATCGTTGGGTCACTAATAAACTTTTGTCAATCCGAAATTAGAATTTGGAATTACATTTTGTCGCTATCAAGTTTTTGTTTTTAAAATTTTTAAAAACTCTATAAGATCGTTGCCAAACTTAATGGCAGATCCGAAGTTATAATTTGATCGCCATGGAACTTTTATCAACTCTGAATTCTAGAATGGAAGGGCCTCGGCCGAATTTGTTTGGCCAAGATGGAAATCTAATTTACGAAGATGAATTGTAATCGTAGATAGAATTCATCTTTTACTTTGAGCTTGGGTTTGTCCAGCTTCGTTTTATTTAACTATGAAATGCTCGTCAGAACGATTGGCACGAATCAGATCCAAGAAAGACAACTAGCGCGTGGAACCTACAACCAAGTGTCCTCCACCATTCAACAGTTAGATGAATGCAAGTTCCAGTGTTAACCCAATCACGTGTGGTGTTATCTGGTTAGATAAATGAGCACTCACTACTAATTATACCTATTGATAATGGGCACAATTAATGATCTTTTAATCTTAAATTCTAATCTGATGGCTAAGCATTGAAGACGCTGGCATATTCTTAGTCGTCCTCCAAAATCAATGCGTTAGATGTATTGTTCATAACTCCTTGCATTTATGAAGGCATCCATTAACATGTTTACTTTTTTACATTTACCTAATCACATTATAAATTTACTGTAAAAATACATAATTGCCACGTTTATTTTGATGGCAATCATTCATTTTTTATATCTGAAAAATTGTTTAATGCCATGACCTGAGTGCGCTCTCTTTGGAGTCACAACTCAATCACAACTCCCCTTTCGACATTCTCCAACCGCGAGTCCAGTGTGCTAGTTATATTAACTCCTAGAATGCAATAAGTCCCTTAGTAGATACACTTTTAAACTACATATAGTTGAAGGTAATAATTATGTTTTCCTTATTAAAGTGAATTAATGAAGGACTTAAGAACTATAATACTTATAGGTCTTAGTGTATGGCTTACCAATATTAAGAATTGGAAGGAATAGAAAATATTATCCTCAAGTAAAATCTTGACTGGCTAATCAATAAGTTAGAATATAGGTTGTTAACATTGTGGTATGTTTAAGATGGAAATAAAATAAAATAAAAAAAATTCACTAGTGATTAAAATTTTGGAGATTATATTATTAAGTTCCAATTTTTAATATAATTAATATCTATTTTAAAGGGTTCTATTTCAAATTTCAAATGGTGATAATAGTATCGACTATTAAATGAGCATAGGAGATTATCACATTAGTAACGTGTCTTGTGAGAAATATAAACATGATTAATGTCCTAAATTGTTGAGCTTACATGCTAGATGATTACAATGATTTGTTATTGTATTAGAAATGATTTTGTAATAGGTTGGAACTAGAAAATTGAGTGGTTGTTATGATGTGTATTTTACTGATGTAGTGACGAATTTTGTACTACTATGAAGAGTTTTTGAGTGAATTTAATTGTTTTATGATTAAGTACTTTACTGTCAATTTAATGTTGTATTTAGTTTAGAATTGATTATGGGAGTAGATATCTCCACGTTCCTCAGAACAATTACGAGTCCTAAGACTTTAAATGATCAAAATCAATCGCATGAATTATAAACTTGAGCGTTGATTATGTGTTTTGGAGGTCCTAACCCAGTAGGTTGGGAAGGTATGTATCCTTGTTATCTTCATGTGATTTGATTGAGTTGTTAGTAACAGTGATGGTGTGTCTAACTCTTACGATATATTGTTGTGGATGAAAGTAGAATGTATATACATTGATGTATGTTATTGTCACTTATCCCTTGTTCTAACTATTGTTGTTTAAAAAAAAAATCCACTACTATACTTACTTACATTGATGTCTTAACGAAGGGGATGTGACAGCAACAAAGCACAACTCACTATAAAACTTTGAATTAACGAAGCAAGTGGACAACAACAACATAAAATTTAGAAGCCTAGAGAATTGGAGACAACACTAATTGAACAACAACATGTGAGGATAGTTGCAAAACAACAACATAAAGATTGGGACCCAAGAGGACTTCAATAGTTGAACACTCTTGATCACGAGATCATGAAACATTTGAACCTTAGGAGTCTGAGGCAGGAGAATTTTGCCTTCAAAATCAAACACATTTGATTAGACCTAGGGGGTATTTTGATTTACTAAGATAGTGGGTTCCCTATACTTGAAATATTTGTATTTTCCTATGTTTTGTTTGAATTCTAAAAACAATCCATAAGAGAGGGTTGTTGAGTTGAAATTGATTTAATATGTAATCGACTCTACCTTGTAAAAGAATATCTTGAGAGTTGTGAGGATATAGAGAGATCTTAGGCTAATTATAGATCTCATGAGGATTTTGTGGATCTTAAGACATCCTACAGATTAATTTGGTGAATGATTGTTATGGTCCGAACAGATTCAGGTTTAGGAACCTTGTATTAAAAATGTAATCTTTTGAGCATGGGAGGTGGCCAATTGAATAAAGAATCAGGCTAAAGAGAGTGAAAGTGTGAAATTCCATTAGAGAGAAAGGTCCTTATGTAAAACTTTGTACAGTCCTATATGATTTATGAATGAAAATCACTCTTTTTTCAAGTTTTATATGAAGTTGATCCATTGAACATCTATGTGTTAATGTGAGATTAAATGTTATAGGTGTTAATGTCTAACAAATGAAGAAATTC
>ML791053.1:0-16681 GCA_009831015.1 Picea engelmannii
CAAATAAGTGATTTGCAAGAGCCCCACGTGCTTTGCATTTTGTATTATGCTTACATTACTTTTATGTAAATCTCCATTTGAATAAGTGATGTTTGTAATGTATACTTAACAATGAACCCTTTGTCAAGGTTGTACATATTAAAGTAGAAGCATATAATGAGCATAAGATACTTGCATTCTCCTATGCCCTAGGTTTCAAAGACTAATATTTTTTTACTTAAGAGAGCAATTTGATTACACAACCCCACCTAAGTGAAATCTATAGGTGCCAAAAAAATGGAGCAAGAGGCTTCATTAAAAATTGGTTAGAAAAGAATTTTCATGTCTTGTGGGGAAAACACACACACACACACTAGTGAATATTTGGTTGATGCTACCATCGGCATAGATCCTCTTGACCCAAAATCTATTAAGCATTGAGAAGGATAAAAAAGAAACCGAGGCACAAACTTTCTGATCCTTAGAAAATCAGAGTTTAAATGTCTCTAAATTGGTTTATTTTATTATTATTGTCCTTTTTAATATGTATCATTAATGTTATAGTTGGATTTTTATTTCACTTTTAAATTATGGACCTCAAATTTTCTTCTCATTTTAACTTATTAGCATTATGTTATGTTACACATATTATACACATTGGGCTATAGTTGTCTCACTTCTCTTGATGCAAATAATCATCATCTAGAAAACTTGTCTAGCTTAGAATAAAACCATCTTCGATGTTCCAAGAAAAGACCTATGGAATTGGAAATATGTTCGATGTAAATCATCCTTAAACATCATATTTCAATATGAAAATGAAAAGGATCATAGGGAACTATGAAAACTATAGAGGATTTTAAGTGGGTCATATGTGTATGATCTTTTAAACTAGAGAAACAAACCCCTTCAAGATCAAAATTAGACACATCAAGCACCAAGAGAGAAACTCCTCAACAGAGCTAAAAAAGAAAAAAATATATGGTATTAAATTTGATTGTGGTATGAAAATACATCCATCTTGGTATGAAAGGAAACCTAAGAAAAGTTGGGATAGGTGTCATTTGTAGCATATATATTTCACACATTAGTACTCACATAGACCTACCTTATAGAGATGTTGCAATGTGTCTACCTTTGTGTTGTATCCATGCTTGACCTGCCCAATGATGACATCAATATCTCTCTACCATCCCTTTGTGCTAAACCACCTTCCTCAAGTCCTCTTATCTTAGCTTAGATCTGCAACCTCTTAGGGATGTCTAGTTCCTAGGTAGGATCCCTTACAACTTTCCTTCCCCCTCCTTTGGTTATCAATTTCCTATTTGGATATGATATAACACTTGGACCACTCATTTGGAGCACTCTATGGGATTCGTTTTGGGGATCTAATCCCCTTACTTTCCCCATGTTTCTTTGAATGGTTTAATTTTGGGTCCTCAACAACCCAAATATTCTTTGGTTCGCTTAATTTTGGGTATACTTAGTCAAATCTTCCTCATCCCTTCTTTCTCTTTTAAATGATGTGATTTATGGGCTTATTAATTGTATTGACACTATAAATTGTGTCTCATGGGACAAAGGGTGCACGCTCAACAAAATACTTGTTGTACATCATGTCAAACCTGTGATATGTGGTCATAACCCATAGTATGGTTTTCCCATACAAGGTGCTCTCTACAAGGGTTAACGTAATGTTCATTTGTTCCTTTACACCATTCATTTTCCTATTTATACCACATCATTCATCTTTGTAAAGTCTCTTGGATTCTTCTTTCCTCCTCTCATTATCTTGCAGGTACACCCCTAGATTGGCATCAAACCATGATATAGCTTCATAATTCACCTTCTATGCTCTTACATTGCTTCTACTTGTCTTCTCCATCACCTCAACATGGATCTCTTATAGTTTAATTTAGCGTCAACCCTCCAGGTTTAATGTTTCATCCTAAGTTTGAATCATCCTTTATTATAACTTGGAAGATTTAACCCTACAACCTCAAGGGAGGCTCCAACATGGATAAGGAAAGGGAGGTATCAATCCTTCTGAGGGTCACCATTCAATGCTTCATCACTAAGTATTTTGTATGGTAGATATAGTGTTATATATTACATTGTATTCGAGATTGGGTACAAGTCTATTTTGCAGGAGGATTGAGTTGCATGTTTATGTTAGTTCAAGAGGTGGAACACTCTCTTAGAGGCATGTCACAGGTCTCATATTTATCCCAAGTAACTTTAGCACCTACAAATTTAGAGTGATTTGTTTCCATTTCTCCTGTCTTTAATTTCCAACATTTAGGTTAATTAACTCACCAAAGGAGATTAGTAAATTATCCCTAGGTTAGTATGATTTCCTTTGTTAATTTCTTGTTATTTACTTGCTAGAAACACTAATGAAAGTACCCTAATTACTCTACAACTCTACACAACTAATTGAGAGTAAAACCCTACCTTATATAGTGTCCATATTTCCTATCTCTTCCCTCATTTTCCTAGGGTTTATTAGTTTTTCCCTAACATTGAGTGGAAATTCCACTCTCTCATACATCCTTATGGTAGTGTGGGGTGCCTCATTATAATAGTCATGCTACACCATCATCCATTTTACAAAATAAAACTTCCCAATCATTGCAAAGGAATGCAAAGGAAACAAATAATGTAACTGATTCCATTGCAACACTAATAGAAATGAAAATAATAGCACATATAGGTGTCATAGAAATCAATATGTAAGGTGCCTCCAAATTAATTTGTGATTTCCCAAGAAACCAAGGGGAATGATAAATTGTACAAGATAAACCAATTAATCAAGACAATTTAACTAAATAAGTTTTTAAGTATAGATGAAAGAACTTAAATCATGAATAATTATAAGAAAATCCAAGAGGAGTAGTCCCATCTTAAATAATTTAGAGAGGTAGACATGAAAATATATTGTTGTCAAAGATACATATAGGTAAGGTTGTTATTTTTACCTATAATTGATAGGACATCGCCAACTTCGTCTACAAGACAATTTAACTCCACTGATCACACCAAAAGAAGTTAGGTGCATTATATAGTCTAGTATTGAAGAGATTTTAACATATGTCCCATGTACATAACACTAATGTAAGCATATGTTGTCATAGTATAATATGTTATATTAAAAATATAGTAATAATAAATATAATTAGAGAGAAATAATAATATTAAGAATTTGGAGGGCCTATTTTGATCCCTCATATACACAAGCTCTTCAATTAGTAGTCAAGAAGGGCTTCCTTGAACCTTGGACTCAAAGCCCCATTGTACCTATTTTTAAAAGTGGGGATAAAATAAATCCCTCTAATTATAGGACCATTATGATGAGCCCCATTTTATCCAAGCTATATGGGAATATTTTGGAAAAGAAGATAAGAATATGGATAGAAAGCCATAGAAAAAGAGCTAAAGGTCATTTCGTTTTTAGAGGTTATCATTCAATTGTGGACCACCTTATCATGCTTAGGATCTGTTAGTATTGGTTTTGTTCCATTCATTAGCACGCACCACGATTGGGATTAAGGGGGTTAAAATTCAAAAGAAAGAGGTCAAGAGAGGGAGTTGGAATAGCTCACACACTAAAGAGGCAGAGCATATCAATGGCCACCAGGAAATGTACAACAAAAAATCAAGCCCTAAGGGCCCGAGACTCATTCTCAATGCTCAGACGCTTATTGAGAGCACAAAAGGTGCTTATATCACTCAAAATAACTTTAAGTGATTCAAGAAAATCTCCACACAGAGAAGTATTACTTTGCACACCATGGAATAAATCATTTAAATGATCATTAATTAATAAGGTGGAAAAGAATAATCAATGCACATAAATGATTTATTCAAAATATAAAGGTGATTAATACTTTGAAATGAGTATGAGAAAACTCATGTATTAGTCATGGATATGAGATAAATGATTAATGCTTAAAGTGAGTTTGAGAATCTCATGTATTATTGATTTAATTGTAAAAATGGGAAATTAGTTGTAAGAATCCAACTCACAAATTAGTTTCCTAATTTTAAGGGAAAAAATGAATACTTGGAGTGAGTGGAAATCTCGCGTATTATTTGTAAAAATGGGAAATTAGTTTTATGTGAGAATCCAACTCACAAATTGGTTTCCTAATTTTAATAGGAAATTAGTTTCCTAGTCTCAAGGAGGAAGTTAAGGGTCTCATGAGTTGGTTTGGACTCTTCCTCACTTTATTACAAGTGGATTCCTAGTCTTAAGGAGGAAGTTAAGGGTCTTTCTCATTTTTGTCCTTGGGTAGGTACTAAATCCTAAATTCATGGATCTTGTATTTTTGTATTATGGATATAGGAAAAATGATTTAAACCCTTTTATTAGGAGAGATTGAAGGAAGACTTTTGGAGAGAAACACACAATCTTAATTGGGAGAGTTGAGCCCTTTATTGGGAGAGTATGTGAACCCCTACATTAGGATATTTATGCCCCTTATTGAAAGAGCCTTGTTTCCCCTTCATTTGGGAGAAGATGTAGCCCTTTTCTATAAAGGAGAATCAACCCCACATTGGGAGAAGAAATGACAAGCGATTTGTATTCCAAGCGGACCTGGAGATGTAGCCAGAAGGTTTTGGTGAACTCCGTTAACAATTCGGTGATCTCTTCCTCTCATGTGATTGTTCATGTTTCTTATGCATATATTTATTTCTACAATGATGATTATTAAATGCATATTGTAATGGATTATGAGACTAATAACTCATGCACCAAGTTTATATTCAATTTGGATACAAGCCTTTCATAAGAACATATGTTCACCTTTAATGCAATCAAGTTCAATTAAAATGGTATTATAACTTATCCTTTCATTTAGTGAACCTAGAACCAGATCAAGTTTGGTATCAAGGTCACCCTAGATTCAGATCAAGTGGTATCAGAGGAGGATTGATAGGAATTGTAGGTGTTGAAGACAATATGGGAAAAGCATCGAAGAATGCATGGATTTGTGAGCTTGAATAAATCAACCAGACCATCCAAGCAGGAAACGTTGAATTGAGGAGGTTGCTTCAATAGTCTGAAGAAGAAAAGAGAAAAATACAAGCTATGGAGGAGCAAGTTGAAGAATGCTCCACGACAGAGGCAACAAAGAGTCCATCTTGTGGCCATGGGAGGTATACTAGTTATGGTTCTTGTCATGATGATGTTGATAGTTGCACATATTGTTAGATTATAGAGGATTCTCTCCAGACACCAAGGAACCAAGGTGGTTTCCTAGAATCCTCATCTATAGATTCATCCAACTAGGAGGAGTAGTTTGCCACACTTCAGGAAGATGAAAAAGTGTCATCGACATGAATAGAGGTAAAGGATTCTCCATGTTCAGTTCCTTCCCTTATTAATGTTGATGCTTCTTTTGGAGTCTTTGAAAAACACACCAATGGAATTGGCTTGAATTTGTTGATGAACATGGGGTATAAAGGAGGAGGTATTGGTATAAATGTCCAAGGTATCATTCAGCCAATGGAGGTTCAAAGAAGGCCCCAGTTTGTAGGATTGAGGTATGGTGAAGGTGATATGGACATGAAGTCAAACAACTATTTCCCTCACTATTGTATACAAGGACATTGGATCAAGAAATGTTGGAAGCTCCATCCTGAACTTGTTCCAAAGAAGGAAAAATAAGCTATGCATGCAACTAGAGAGAAACAGGAGCATGTCGGTAGATCCCTGAAGTAGAAATACATCAAACAATGCTCATTAATATGGAAAAATAGGAAATGGGTAGCCTAGATGAGCCATGGGGCTCCAAAATACCTATAAATAAAAGTGCCCATAATTCGACAAAAACACACTATATCGAAGAGCTCGACAAGATATTTCCAACAATGCAAATGACTCATCAAATGGATTCATGGTGAAAAATATATGGCCATATGAAGTTTTCATAAAACAGGCGAACCTGGAGAAATCCGTACAGTGCTGACGTCAGCATGCTGAGTTGGAAGACACAAAGGAGGACACATGTCCTGCTGACATCAATAGGGTGATGTGGCATCCTGAGATGTTACCATGGGTCACTCATTTTTAGGTACTTTTGTGCCCAATTGGACCAACCAAAATTGGCCACGTGTCATGCTGACCCAACAACCGTCATGGTAGGAACAATTGGCGGTATGGATGCTGATGTCAATAGATGATGTGGCATTATGGATGATGACATCATCAAATGGCCTTGCAGTATGGATGATGACATAAATAACTGACGTGGAAGTACACATGATGACGTCAGCCGCTGGCATGGTAGTGCAGATGATGAGGTCACCCATGACATGGCAGCTAATGTGGTGTTGACTGGGCGCATGATGTAGAAGGTCGTACGCTGACTAGGTCAATGAAATGGTAGACCATAGATTGCTAACGTTAGCATGATGTCATAATTATGAGTTGGAAAGAGCATTTATTATAGAAGGTGTGGCCCTATTGGCACACAAATCGAGGAAAAGAGCCTAGGGGGTCTGGAAATCACACTAACAGAATTGGACAAAAGTATAGTCATTTTTTCACAATTTTTTACCATGAATTCAATGGAACTATCCTTTTTTTGATCGGAGCAACGAAATTTGAGGGCTATCGTAGAATCCCACTTTTTCCATTAATTCTTTGGCATGTATTTCGAGGCAGTGAGCCCAGAAGTGATAGTGACCGAATTTGACAAAGTAATAATCATTTTTGCAAAAAAATTTGCCACAAATTCAATGGCACTTTTTGTTTTGTGATCAGAGTAGTAGAATTTGAGGGTTGTGGAAGAAGCCCAATTTTTCCATTAATGCTTTGGCACGCATTTCAAGAAAGGGAGCTCGAAAGTGATAGTGACAGAATTTGACAAAGTTATATTCATTTTTGCATTATTTTTCGCCATGAATCCAATGGTGCAGTCCTTTTTGTGATCAGAGCAACATATTTTCAGGATTCATGGCTAAATCCCAATCTTTACATTAATGCATGGAACATTTTTTGAGGCAGAGTTGCATCTTTCAGAATAGGTCGAGTCTACAGTCAAAAGTTGCACAATGACGAGACATAGTTGTTGGTGTTGTGTATGCTTGAGTCTAAGTAGCAGATTTAAAGAGGAATTTTTCCACTGGATGTGAGAGAGTCCATCTTATGCCACATGTGTGTATGTGAGATCAAAATTCATCAAAATAGACCATCCTTTGTCAAAATGGATCAAACTTCGTGAGAATAGACCATCTCTTTGTAGGAGAGACATTTCCACATGTTTGTGAGAACTTAGCCCTTGTATTGTCCAAGGAGATCATCTCTTTGAAGGAGATACAATGCCACATTCTTGTGAGAATCCAGTCCCTTGTACTGTAAAAGGTTGTGTAACCATTGTTGAGTGAGAGGAATTTGTCTTATGCTTAAAAATTGTAATGGGTCTTGTAACCACTGTTGAGTGAGAGGCATTGCTTTTTCTAAGGCCTATTTGGGAAATCATTGTAAACTTGTCCATGAGTGTTTTATAAACTCTAAAAAGTATGGTATTTCTTTGAAAACATGATTATGCATTGTTAGCTACAGATTTGTATTGATGCAAGTGTTGGCATTGACATCCTCATTCCGAAGTACAAAGGTGAAGGAGAAGAAGGGTGCAGATTTCAGAGACTTGTTATGAAGATCAAAGAGAAAGAAGTGCATCGTGGAGTGTAAGACTCTTCCTAGAGGATGTTTGTGGAGATTCAAGTTTCTCTCGATAATTTTGGAGGACCAAAAGTGATTTTTGTGGGGAGTTTTGATCAAGGAGGATCTCCACACACAAAAGTATTACTTTGCACACCATGGGATAAATCATTTAAATGATAATTAATTAATAATGTGGAAAAGAATAATTAATGCACATAAATGATTTATTTAAAATATAAAGGTGATTAATACTTTGAAATGAGTGTGAGAAAACTCATGTATTAGTCATGCATATGAGACAAATGATTAATGCTTAAAGTGAGTTTGAGAATCTCACATATTATTCATTTAATTGTAAAAAGGGGAAATTAGTTGTGAGAACCCAACTCACAAATTAGTTTCCTAATTTTAAGGGGACAAAAGGAATACTTGGAGTGATTGGAAATCTCACGTATTATTTGTAAAAATGGAAATTAGTTTTATGTGAGAATCCAACTCACAAATTGGTTTCCTAATTTTAATAGGAAACTAGCTTCCTAGTCTTAAGGAGGAAGTTAAGAGTCTCATGAGTTGGTTTGGACTCTTCCTCACTTTATTACAAGTGGATTCCTAGTCTCAAGGAGGAAGTTAAGGGTATTTCTCATTTTTGTCCTTGAGTAGGTACTAGATCCTAAATTCATGGATCTCGTCTTTTTGGATTATGGGGATAGGAAAAAAAAATTAAACCCCTTTATTGGGAGAGATTGAAGGAAGGATTTTGGAGAGAAACAAGCACTCATGCTTGTGGTTTGGATGTAAGCCCCTTAATTGGGAGATTTGAGCTCCTTATTGGGAGAGTATGTGAGCCCCTACATTGGGAGATTTATTCCCCTTATTGGGAGAGCCTTGTTTTCCCTTCACTTGGGAGAAGATGTAGCCCTTTTCTATAAAGGAGAACCAACCCCACATTGGGAGAAGCAATGACGAGCGATTTGTAATACAAGTGAATCAGAAGACGTAGCTAGAAGGTTCATGTGAACTTTGTTAACAACTTGATAATCTCTTACTCTCATGTGATTGTCTCATGTTTCTTATGCATATCTTTATTTCTACAATTATTATTATTAAATGCATATTGTAATGGATTATGAGACTAAAAAATCATGCACCAAGTTTATGTTTAATTTGGATACAATACTTTCATAAGCACATATGTTCACCTTTAACGAAATCAAGTTCGATTAAAGAAATCTTATAACTGACACTTCCATTAAGTGAAGCTAGAACTAGATAAAGTTTGGTATCAAGGTCACAACATATTCATATCATTAAGCCTCTACTAGAATGACACTGAGTCATATAACCAAGGAATGAAAAGAGAGAATAGAAGAGAGCACGGGCCCAATCATCCAACGGTTGCAAGAGAGCCTGAAAAACATATGAAAGTTAACACGACCTCGGAGCGTGACATAGGTTTCAGGTAGCTACATGTCAAATGATAAGAAGTGGTGTATGGTAAAACGCAGAAAAGGAAACCTCTCCCTTAGGGTTGTGATAGTGGTATTCCCATCCCATCAATATTGTACACCATCCAACTCATTGACCATGGGACCACTCATTCAATTCCACTTGGAGTCAACATGGTATTCTGCATGGATACCTAGAAAGACAAGAAACCCTTCAAGAAGATTGTCATGTGTCCTTCAAGCCTATAAGAGAACACTGTCTAGGGTAAGAGATCCCATTATTACTCATGGTTTTCATGAGAGACTCTATCATATTTACATTGAGCCCATGAAGACACTCCAATGCCTGCATGAGCCAATCTCAAGTTTTCATGTGTCCACTTATTCATGCTGACGTCAACATGACATCATCTCTGTTTTCACGTGTTTTTTAAAATTAGAAAGACTCCAATACATGGGGAAAAAGACATGCGTATGGAGATAGAGGCATGAGGGAAATTTTTTTAGGAGAGTGGGAAGATCTTCTAACATCATGCCAAATCCATTAGAAAGGACGTGACATATAACAAGATACTCAACATCATGTTTTTCATCCCACACCCCTCATTGTGCCCTTACCTGCAACCGTCAGAATATATCAATCCTTTTCCTCGACATGCTAGTCCGCTCATGTCTTGGATATTAACATATTTGGCTAGGTGTGGATAGTGATGTCACCTCCTCTATTGTTTCAGAGACACATGTCAAGTTTCTATAGAAAGAGTAGGGAGGTCGCGACTAAACCATTCTGCAAATAATCTAGTTTCAATTGCTACATTTATCTTAATGCCTAATACACTAAATGATGATCTGTAATACCCCTGTTTCCCCTAGTTTGTAAATTTAACTATAATTGGTGAATAGACTATGGAAGACTAAATATGTGTGGATGTTTGATTTGATGAACCTTTGTATAAAAGGGTCAATGTATGAATTTTTCTGTTATTAATAGAAATTTGATATGTGTGGAACAATTGCTGAAAGGGGGAAAGTTTTCCAAGATAGACCATGGATGTTATGAGAGAAATGGTGAGGGGAAACCAAGAATGGTTGAGATGACCCTCACCAGACTAGTACCTACTGGGTGTAATTGCTCAACATTCCTCTAACCCATAAATGAATTACCAGTCAGGCTGGTAGTTGGAGGTCCATCTTCAGGAGTTAATGATGAGATGGGGCAGGGTACCCATATGTAACGCTTCCAGGCCTGACCACGAATGGGGATTCAGAACCAGGAAAATTTGTTGAGGAAGGAAAGAAAAGAGTTAATTTGGAGACAGAGAGAGATCTGTAAGATATCAGAATAAATAAAACACTCTCTCGAGAAGAGTAGTGAGGATACTTTGACTCTTGAGTTGAGAGAAAAGTTGATAAGAAAGCTCATTTTGGTTGTAAGAAGCATGAGGAAAGGTTTCACTACAAGATGATAAATGAGGCTGATGAGAGACTGAGGAAGTTCTCATGCATATCTCCTTGCTTGGAGTAGAGAGAACTGATTTCCAAGATCATGTGGGAGGAGGAGAGTAACCTTCGTCCCTAACTGTCATGGAGAAAAGATAAAGAATCTCTCTTAGAGCATCATGGTCTAGCTCAGGGGTGGCCAATGGTAAATTTGTTAGGAGTGACTATGCCTATGGTTGGGAGGAAACATGCACCTCGTTTAGCAGTTGCTCCACATTTTCCATTTCTGATAAGTATTTTCATACTCTGTGTAATATATTGGATGTGATGATTGAGTGTTTGTGTTTATGGTTAAGTCTTGCAGTATTTGAACAATTATTAGATAGGATCTTTTTCTTCTGTAAACTGCTATATTTTATGGCTTTCAATTTATCTCAGTTTTGCTTCTAGATAGTCATGAGATGTGAATCCATAGAATATATGGGGTAGGATTGACTGAAACTTCTAATTCATGCCAACCCTTTGAAGTTTACCTTATCGGGAATGTCAAGTTCAACATCCTGTGGGAGAAGGGTGTTTTTCCTTTATATTAAGCATCCATCTGACCGAGGGCTCTGACTTGTGTCCTTAACCTATTTATTGTAAAAGTATTTTCACCTAGCCTATAAGATTTCCCAAACGACCTATGTGACCAGGACCTAGGAACCCTGCGCTACTCTGAAAGGAGCTAGCTCTTTCAACTTCAGGACTTAGGGACTTGTGACTCCACAATCCTCAAAAATAGATGAAGGAAAAAGTCATGAATCGATGAGGGTCGTCGATATGGGGATCCAATGTAGACCTCTACCATTTGTTAGATCGGACATAGGAAGGGATGTGTTAATAACTTCGTCAAAGTGGTACTTCGGGGGATTAGGAGTGGTTTAGCACTGAAACTCCCAAATTTTGGAGTCATGGAGTTAATCTAGACCATTGATAATGGAGGTATGTGTGTCCACCGATCAACAGTTATCCAAGAGTCTGGTCATTCAGCGATTTAGAAACACATGAGTTTCCCCCAAAGTTATACAATTCAGAGTAAATCCTGATCATAGACGCTAGGTACACGTGGCGATAGATCCAGCATGGTCTAGAGGGAAATCCAGGAGACACACATTGAACTCCTGAAAGTCAAACTATCGAAGTGACGTGGACCATCGATCCTCAGATCCTTCGGGATCCTTCCCAGCCATCGATCTAAGGGACCCTTTCTCGACTACCCAACTAACCAGGAACGCGTCCTATAATGACACGTGGCCCCTACTCATCCCTTTTCAAGTGTTTTTCATTGAACCAGAACCATTGGATGAGTGGGTATGTGGCAAGCGATCCCATTATCCAAAGAATTAGTACTCCGGGGAAGTTTAGCTAAGAGTTTTCAAAGTGTGAAAACTCTCGAAGTCACGAGTGCCGAAGTGAATCTTGACCATTGGTCGAAGAGGACACGTGGTGCCAAATATGAGAGTCCGAAGACTTGGCTCTTTAGGGGATTCACTTTGAGAGGAATCACTAAGCTCTGAAGCCTAGAGTCGCGAAGTAACGAGGATTGTGGATCTATGGATCCACGTGGATAAATATCAACTGTATGATGGGGGTTAACGTGGCCCACTGACGTCATCCTAGGTGATGTGGACCCGCAAATAAGGTGCCATGTGTCACCTAGATTTGGTCAATTTTCATACCCCTTATGCTTGTTAGAGCATGACACGTGTCACCCCTTGACCCATGCTACGTGTCAACTTTTGGTTCGTGCCCGCCTAGTCAACATGGTTGGTGATGTGTCCAGGACTTTGAGAGTTTGGATAAATTTGGGAGTTTGAAAGATGTGGGGCATGGTACAATGTAGGAACATTCAGCGTAAAACGTTGAACGTCGATCACCGAATGGCCAAGGACATGTGGAGAGATTTCAATATTTTTGGGCATAATATGGAAAAAAGAGGATGTTCATGAAGATCATCGATCTTCAAACATTGAACATCCAATGACGACTGTCGATCACTGAAACGTCAATTTTTGGCCATCGATCACCAAATGGCTAAGGCCACGTGTCGAGGTTTCAGGAATTTGACGATTAGGAAAATAGTATGTTCAACGTTGAACACCAAAGACTCCAATTGATAACACCTCAAGTAGCTTCATGAGACCATAAATTACAGACCCGATCTCAGATTATAGTGTGGTGATGACTGTTAGAAAGCTCGTGGTGAGTATAACCCAATGGAGATCCCAAAGTTAGGATTTGAGATATTTAGGAAGAATGAAAAAATGATGCCCCATCCCCAAAAAGGGTATTTAGGGGTTGGGTGTGTTACATGATCCACTTGGGTGAACTTATTTCATGTGAAGGGGTCATCAACCATCCAGGATATAGATGTGGGGAAGAGTTGTTCTATTCATCGCTATGGGAAGAATGTACTTCTTGGGTATCATTAACATAATCAAGAAACCGTAAGGGTATGTAGGAACCCACCCTAATGTGCAGTTGTATCAATTGACCGGTCTGAGGAAAAAACTTGAGACAAGAGATTTCAGTCTCCATTCATTGATAGTATGCACCAACAAAAGTTGATATTTAAGTAGATGGTGTGGGGAGACCTTTCAACCAACCAGTAACCTAAATCATTCCATGGTTTAATGGGCCCACCTCTGCAGATGAATACCTCACTGAGCCAATAAAAAAGACCCATCTCAAGGCTCAAGAAGACAAAGGGAACACCTCTCACTAAGCATCAACACATTAGCTTTGGGGGTAAGAGTCTATTTTTACCTTGTTAAAATGAATAGAAATTAGTAAAGGAGGTGAAAGTCGTTAAAATGTCAGGCGCAGTATCAATATTTTGACAAGATGGAATTGAACTTCAAGAAGCAGTATTGGTATGAACAAGCGATTTTCTCTCAAGTCAAAGAAGTTATAAATCAGTAGAGGAAGCTCATTTGTAAGATTGGAATTTTTGGGAATTGTGTCTTATACCTGAGCTGTCTGATAAAAAAACTCCTCAGACACAGACCAATTCCAGGGTCACAGGTTGCAAGAGATTCATCCCCTACATTATGCTTTAGTCTATGCTTCTTTTTGTGGATGTTCTTTTGTAAAATCCATCCCTCTCATTCCATGGATTCTTGTATCGTATCCCCATTAATAAAATATCAAGAAACAAGTTTTATAACATGTACAGTGTGACTACATGTTGTTTAGCTTATGATGTTGAAGTGATTTCCTCTTAATGTATGACCACTTCAAGTCATTTTTTTATGTATTCAATGATGTACATAGGGTGCTTCCATAGATTTAGATATATGAAAATGTTTACTGCCCGACGCATGTTTTAATGATTTGATATATTTGTAATAACTATTGAATTCTTAATTCCTCATCACGTTATTTTGTCCATAGGCTGTGAGATTCACCTTAAAACTTCCTCACATTTCTATTTTTTGTTTCTTCCAAATTCGCCCCCCTTTCAAACTAAAATCAAACTGTCTAAAGCACTTGTGGAAACATGCCTCTTCAGGTTGAACACCTTGTTCTTGTTTCTGGTATTATTTGAGGGCCAATGGTTCTAAAATAGAGAGAGAGAGAGAGAGAGAGAGAGAGAGAGAATTCCCAAAAGAAATTCATAATTTATGTTGTAAGTCAACATGGATTAAATATTTGTTCTGGGTATTATCCCTTGGGGTGCCTCGGCATAGTTCCATTTACAACCTGGAAAATATCGAGGGATAGCATCCAAAATGGCTTCGTTATCAGGGAACATAATTTGAAGGTAATTTTCCTTGGGGATATGACATTACAGATCTGGTACTCAGAGGTGAATGAGTTCTAGACACCTAGTTGTTAAGTCATTTTCACCTGGTGACTCCACAAGAAGAAGATTTGGAGTCTGCTAGAAGACATACCAAAAAAAACCCAGATTCTGAGTGTACTCTAGTATACTCAAACCCTGAGAAGTGTCGAAATATTGTAACTTCGAAGAATATTCTACCTGAGAGAGAGTTGAATAATATTATTATATTATATTTAATTAGTCCCTATTGTTCCTTTGTAAAATTTAGACCTATTGTGCCTTGATAGTTAATTGAAAATTAAGAGGGTAAAGTGACAGGTCGACCCAGAACTAATTATGGGCTGGCTAGACCACTATTTATAAGGGAGTCCAGTGCCTCATTTGTACACACTCACAACCCAGCTATGTAGTGTGCAACTCTTGGAGAAGAAATTGTTATTGCAACTGGGGGTGACATCAAGGAGGGTTTTGGTCTATCTCTTGGTATTTCTTGGTTAAGTGGTGTGCTACTCTTCCTAGTGAAGAAGTAGAGGAGGATATTTTGTTCAGTATTTGGTCTATCTATATTAAGGAAGTTTTTGTTGGGTTTTCTTCCCCATGAGGGTTTCCCAGGATAATCTGTGTGTCTCTATTGTTTATGTGATTGCCTCTCTTTCAACGATATTATTTATGCAACTGATGTGCTAAATGATTATAATAATAAAGAAGAACCGTAATTCTAGATGTATAAGTAAAACTTCAACATGGTATCAGAGCAGACCTGAAAGAGACCAACTCATAGTTTATAAGAAGTGGCTAGCTTCAGCGCACTCTCTCCAAGATTCAATTTCAGTATTTCAACTGCTTTAAAATTAGGGTTTCTACATAAACCCTAAGTGTGATGTTTTCCTTGTTTGAGGAGGACGTTGGAGAAAGTAACCACACCTAGGAACTCTCCCTAGGAGGGCACATCCAGTCCTTGGATCAAAATTTTGAAATTTGAAGTTTGAGAAATTAGGGTTTCCTCATAAAACCCTACGTTGTAGTTGAAGTACCAATTGCAGTTGCAGTTGTAGTATCAGTTGCAGTTCTAGTATCAGTTGTAGTTCTAGTTGTAGTGCTAGTTCCTCCATGCCAGTTCCTTCATTCCAATTGCAACACCAGTTGCAATACCAGTTGCAGTGAAATTTTTTATTAATTTTTGGGACTGATTTTTATTGTCCTAGTGCACCTTACCCTAGAAAATGTCCAGCTACCTTTAGATTGCAAATTGCAGCACCTTTGAAGTTTTAAAGGTTTGTTATTGCTTGCCACTATTGTCATATGGTGCCACTACCTATCGATGCTATATGAGGTATGTACTTACATATGTTTAAACTGTATCATTATTTTAAAGGGTATTTGCAGGAGAAAGGATCTTTTGTCTAAACAACAATTGTAGATCTAGAGGGATCTTAGATCCAACACATTCAGAGGAACTATGCACCCCAAGTTTGATTACTTTTATATGCCTCTACTTGTTATGGAATTATTTTAATCATATGAATATTGAGGTCACATTTTGATCTGTTGACGTTATCATACTAACCATTGGTCAAAATTAAAGTCAAAGTGTTATATTGATTAAATTTGAGATTATAGAGTTTATTCCCTAACTTAGATTTCTGTCAAGATAGAATATTGTCTTAGTACAAAGGATAGGTTGAAGAAAATACTTGTCATATCAAGTGAAGGAAAATCGAAAGAAAATAAACACACTCATTCTTGAGGACAAGACTCCAGGTTCCATGTTTCATTGATTAAACTGATAAGATTCAAATTTACAGATATCAAGTTTGATAATTGTTAAACACTATAGTTGTGATAAAAATATTTGAAAAGTTTTATTATTGAATACTTGGTAGCATGCGATCACTATTGAGATAAATGCTTACTGTAATCATTTACTAGATATAACTAACATCTCCTATAGGAGAAACTTCTTGTTTTGTTTCCAGGTTACCATGGAGGAATGATTGATCACAACACTAGAAGAGTGTTTCTCTCATTCGTTGTTATTGTATTTCTTACTTTGTACCCTTGTTTCAGGAAGGTCACAAGTGATAGGAGCTATTGTGATGATTTTTCTCACTATTTTATTATTATTATTATAAAGAGTATTATTCTTGTCTATTGTTTCTCCCTTTTTTTTCTTGTTTTGGGCAGTGTTGGTCACTATAATTGCTTAATTAATTTCAAACAACCAAGTGAAACATAAATTATCAACCCAGGGAAGTCTTTTGTTTCAAAGATAGCTGCGCACTATATATGCTCAATTCCAAAAGCACTTAGTGTTGTAGT
>ML791053.1:16781-30405 GCA_009831015.1 Picea engelmannii
TGGAATGATCAGATGAAATGATAGTATGAGTCAAAATGCAGGTGATGAAGGGTAAAATAATAGCAAAAAGTATGGGCAAAAAGGGTACAATATGTGGTCCTAACAGGCAGGTCACAAGTGATAACCATGAGAAATCTATCGCGACGATTGTAGGAGGAAACATATTAGATGAGACATGGAGTAGACTATCCAAGTTGTATACATGACCGTATACATCCATGTACCAAACAATATGAAGAAGAAGATACTTTTTAGATACAAAGTATCTCATATGGAGATTGATTATAAGGAGCAGAAGGCTCCAAATATGACCGAACATTAGAATATAATTCATGGTAGACTTGGCCAATGGATAATGAAGCCACCTTGAAAGGAATCAAAATTCATTTGAAGTCTAACTTCGCTTTTCATATTAATACTTGGCATTCAGCACCAAATATATCTTGTAGAGACTATGAAGTGTTTGTAGACTCGGAAGAAATCAAGACTCAAAGTAAGCATGAGCTCAGAAACGACTAGATGGGAAAATGAGACATCTTCCAGGACTGGAAGATAGATGTCATGAGTTGAGAATACTAGATCGTAGCTTCAAAGACCTCTACGAGACATGAAATTTCCTGAGAAGATTCCCTTGTTTCAGTGAGAGAGGAGGAAGCCATTCAGAAGGATTGGGATATGTATTTTTCCTTAATACTAGAAGTGAAGTCAGTAGTGACTTCCAATATTGATATAAGGGAGGCCAACGCCTCATTTTTACACACTCACCAACCATCTCTGTAGTGCACAAGCCTTGGAGGAGAATTGCTACTACAACTGGGGGTGACGTCAAGGAGGGTTTTTTTCTATCTCTTGGTATTTATTGGTTAAGTGGTGTGCTACTCTTCCTATTGAAGTAGTAGAGGAGGATATTTTGTTCGGTCTTTGGTCTATCTATATTGAAGAATTTTTTGTTGGGTTTTCTCCCCCATGAGGGTTTCCCAGGATGATTTGTGTATCTCTATTGTTTCTGTGATTGCCTCTCTTTCAATGATCTTATTTATGCAACTAATGTGCTAAATGATTATAATAATAAATAATAATCATAACTGTTATTTATATAAGTAAAACTTCAACAAGAATCTCGTCACATAGATAAATCTTAGAGAGCGTCAAATATATTCTCCTCCAGGTAACCCTAATTTGTGAGCTTCTCATTCTGTTGTTCATGTAGGTAGTTAATGTTTAGAGAATATTGATATATATGTTAATTCTATTTTTTCTGCTAATCTACCTCCTGAACCCTTAATATATCTACATAATTCACCTTTAGGATTACATCATGAGGCAAGCTCTTCCTTTAAACCCTTTCTGAAAAACCTGATTAGCCCTTTTTCCTTTGAGGCCCATAACATTATCTTGCATAACCTTATGGAAAATCTAGGAGGAGGAAGAGTTGAGGGAAATCAACCTCCCCCACCACATTTAAATCCAATGTTCATGGAAAGATTCATCCTTCTAAATATACCTTCTCAGGTCGATGACCTACCTGAAAATTTCCTAAAGTTGTTACCCAAATATAATGGCGAGTCATCTCTTTCTGCTGAAGAACACCTAGTCACCTTCCAGGACTTCACTGATAACTTGTTCATGGAGAATGATGATGTCTTCGTGAGGTTTTTTGTTCAAACCCTAGAGGGTGATGTTCACAAATGGTTCAGGAACTCCCCATTGCCTCTATCGATAGTTGGCAGGCTCTCGAGTCTACATTTATGAAACAATGGGAGGAGAAGAGGGACAACCTATACTACCTGACTGAATTTGGATCCATTAAGAAGAAATCAAATGATTTTTTTGTTGAATTTAATAGGAGGTTTAACAAGATTTACAACAAGATACCAAGAGAAATAAATCCCTTGTAGCAAGCAACCAAGGTCACATATGTCGGGGCTTTTGATTTACATTTTTCCATGGAATTAAGAGAAACGAGATATCCAAGCTTATTGATAATGCATGATGATGCAATATAAATAGAGGGAAATATTATTGCATCAAAACAATGAAACAAAGGTTTCATCAAGAAGACAAGAAAAATATTAGAGAAGATTGTGACCCTCCGAACCCAGCCAAAGATGATCATGAAGATCGAATGAATGAAATGTCTAGACTGATAAGA
Source organism: Picea engelmannii (assembly GCA_009831015.1). Lineage (NCBI taxonomy): Eukaryota > Viridiplantae > Streptophyta > Pinopsida > Pinales > Pinaceae > Picea > Picea engelmannii. The sequence goes on from ML791053.1 coordinate 18,934, forward strand.
AATTTGACAATAAAGTTGTCTAGATTTGAAATGGAGAATGGTAATGCTAATAAGGTCCCTCAAGAGGGAGGGAGTGAGGAACCCTAACCAGTTTAAGAGGAATTTCAATCCTCAAATCATGAGGAGAGAAAGAATAAATGATGAGAAACCCATCCAGCCTCATCTCCATACTAATGATCAAAATAACATGGTGGAGGAAGAAACAAATGAAGGATACATTGATAATCCAGAAGATGTCCACCTGTTGTAGAAGGAAAATAATACTATTCACCTAACTCAGAATGATTATGAAGACTCTCTTAGCGTCAAGAGAGAAACCCTAAAAAATGAATCCAATGAAGAAGCATTGTTCTCTACTCAGTATAGAAGGTTTGTTGATGTATTACATGCATAAATTCACATGAAGTATGATCTCAGGCCTAGGAAGAAATATGTTAACCAGGAGATTTAGCCTCAACCTAATAAGTTGAGCCCAATTTTTTCTATGAATAAAGTCAAAGAACTGAAAAATACTATCAAGGTTAAAGAAGTTGGTGAAACTTCAAAATTAGAAAAAGAAGTGAAGTAGCTTGAAGAATTAGTTTCATCCTTCAATTTTGAGAAAGAACTTTCCAAAATCAATATCCCCGTCCCATTGGCCGAATTGGATAAAAATCCATCATACCACAAGAAGATTGAATGTTATACAAGGGAAAAGCTCAACCAGTCCACCTGACACTATGAATCTACAAGATGAATCCAGAACTATAGTATATACATCCTCATATAGATGATAAAGAGGAGTTATTTTCACCTTTCTATGTGACCATGAATATTCTTGATAAGATGCTACAAAATTGTATGCTCAACTCTGGCACATCTCATAACCTCATGCAAAAAGTGGTAATGGATAAATTGGGGTTAGAAATAACCAGGCCTTACCATGACCTCTACTCTTTTGATGTTAGAAAAGTGAAGTGTGATTGACTAATTAAAGATATGGTAGTTGCTTTGGCTCAATTTCATGTTAAGAGCATTATGATGGATGTGGTGGTAGTTGATGTACCTACGAACTATGTGATGTTGCTATCCACAACATGGGATAGAAAGTTGGGGAGTACGATGTATAAGGATATGACCTATGCCCCTGTACCAGTCTTTGGAGGAGAAAATAGAATATTATATAGAGAAAAAAGTTTTCCTTTGTAGTTAGTGACCAAAATAACTCTATAAATCACCCCATATATGCTATTGATGAAGACCTAGGTTGTTGCATCCTCTTAGTAGATGAAGAATATACAGAATTTGTGGCTCCGATAAGTCATTTTTTAGCCTCGCCCAAGAGACATAGGGTATATGGAAAATGTACTTCGATTAATCAGATTCAAAGGAGGGAGTTGGAGTTGGAGTAGTCCTTATTTCCCCCCAAAAAGAAGAAATCCATTTATCCTACAGGTTGGAATTTGAAGCTACTAATAATGTAGCTAAATATGAAGCCTTGATTCTAGGTTTGGAAGTAGCAAGGAAGATGCATATTACTAAGTCGGTAGCCTTTGTGGATTCTGAACTCATAGTTCATCAAATTAGAGGTGGCTATCAGACTAGACACCTCAGAATGAGAGCCTACAAAAACCAAGTATGGGATTTAATTGATAATTTCTACAAAGATTTTAATATTACTGCTCTTTCAAGAGAATTTAACCAACGAGATGATTCCTTAGCAGTAGCATCCAATAATTTAAAGTATCATAACAATATTCATATGAGATATGAGATTGAGATGAGGTATAGAAATTCCATCCATGATAATGTAAAGTATTGGAAAGTCTTTGAAGATGATCAACATATCAAAATATTCTTGGAAGTCATACATGAATTTTCCAACACATATGTAGATTTGGATGTTGAAGAAAAAGGGAAAATTGTGGTTGATACAGAGATGCAAATGACTTATGAGTTTAGTGAATACAAGGCTGGTCACAAATTACTCCAACTAAGAATTATTTTATCCATAAAGTAATAGTCCCCCAGGAGCATCTTTTTGATAGAAATGATGTGCCCATAAAACCTACAGTCATGTCCAAAAATTATAATGTTGAAGAATGCAACATTGGGACAGAGTGGGAACCAGAATTCAAAAAGTTATCCAAATAAATATCCCCCAAGCACAAGGTTGCATACCTGCAGTTGTTCAAGGAGTATGTAGACTTTTTTTATTGGAAATAGGAAGACCTAAATACATATGTTACCATCATTATACAACACAAGATACCACTCAAGCCTGGAACTAAGAATTTTAGGAAACAATTAAGACAACTCAACCCCTTTTTTCCACCAACCATTGAGAAATAGGTGAGGAAGTTACTCGGCACTCAAATCATCATTCCTCTTAGGTACTTTGAATGGGTAGCTAATTTAGTCCCAGTTAAGAAGAAGAATGGAGAGATAAGGTTATGCATGGATTTTAGAAACCTGAATAAATTCTCACTAAAAGATAAATATCCTTTACCCAAAATGGACCATATACTTCAGAAATTGGTGGGAGAAAATAGAATTTCCATGATGGATGGTTTTTCAGGATATAATTAGGTAGCAATGCATTCTGATGAAAGGGAAAAGAAAATATTCACCACCCCATGGGGAACTTTCATGTATGATAAAATGTCCTTTGGTTTGATGAATTCAGTATCTACAATTCAACGGGACATGGATATTTCCTTCTTGGAAGAAAATGATAGATTCATCATCATATATCTAGATGACATGAATGTTTTCTCCAATACATATGAGGAATATGTTGAGCACTTAAAGTAGACTTTTGTGAAATGCATAAGGTTTGGCTTATCCTTGAATCCAAAGAACTCTTACTTTTCCATGATTGAAGGAAATTTTTTGGGCCATATAGTGTCTAAATATGGGGTGAAGATAGATCTAGAGAGGGTAGAAGCAATAAAACATATTTCTATACCCAAAAATAGAAAGGAGGTGTAATAAATCCTGGGTAGAATCAATTTTTTGAGAAGATTCAACCTCAACGTTGCTGAGATAGTTAGACACATCACTAACATGTTGAAGAAGAACCAAAAAATAAATTGGACCCATGAAGCCACATAATCCTTTTAGAAAATAAAAGAATCCTTGGGAAAATCACCAGTCTTAGTCAACCCGAATTATGATAAGGAATTTTCAATGTTTTATTTTGCTTCTGAACATACCATAGTTGTTGTTTTGTTGCAGAAAAATAACAAAAAATAGGGAGGAACCTAGAGCCTTCTTCAACACATCTTTAATGGATGTCAAATTAAGATATAGTAAGTTAGAGAAACAGATATTCAAAGTCTATATCTTGCACTCCAGAATTTCCTCCTGTGTGCCTAACATTTCTATTAAGGATATTCTCACACAACCTGACAGTGAAGGAAGAAGAGGAAAATTGATCACCAAAATGCAGGAGTATGATTTGGAGATAAAATCCACTAAGCTAGTAAAATGACAAGAGTTGGATAAACCTATGGTTAAATCCAATTATCGAGCTATTGATTTGAATATTATGACAACAAACCTCATCGGAGTTAGGAAACAAGAAGATGTTGCACAAGATCCAATTTCTAAGGTTAGTCTCAAGTTCTCCAAATCTGGATGGTACAAAGACATACGTTTTTACCTTTAACGCCTAAATTTCTCACCTTTATGGGATAATGCCAAGGCTAGATCCATCAAGATCAAAGTTGTGAAGTATTGCAATGTGGAAGAAATTGTTTTTGGAAGGATCTAGTAGGAATGTTTTTTGAATTTTCTTACAGAGGAAGAGACTAAAGATATCATCACTGAATTTCATAAAAGGATATGTGGAAGTCATCATGCTTGCAGAGCCACTACATACAAAATCCTCAAGGCTGGTTACTATTGGCCCTCATTATTTTCTACTGTAAACCATAAGTTTAGGGCCTGTGTAGAATGTCAAATGTTTGTAGGAAATAAAAAATTATAACCTATCCCCCTTAGACCTGTTCATGCATAATCACCTTTCCAACAATGGGGTTTATATTTAATTGGTAAAATCCACCCAAATTCAAGTGGGAAACATAAATGGATCCTAACAACCACATACTACTTTACCAAGTGGGTGGAAGCAATCCCTGCCAGGGAAGCAACTGATTATGTCATCATCAAATTCCTAGAGGAGAACATCTTATCAAGATTTGGATGCCCCATGAATATTATAACTGATAATTCCCAGGCTTTCAAATCTACCAAATTGTTACATTTTTGTCAAAGGTACAACATAGAGTTGGTAAAATCCACTGCCTATTACCCACAAGGGAATGGTTTGGCTGAGTCATCCAAAAAAAATATCATAAAGATTATCAAAAAAGTGTTTTCTAAAAAAAAAGGCTTGGGATTCCCACCTAAAGTATGTAGTATGGGAAGATCAAGTAAGAACCAAGAGGTCTCTTGGTACATCTCTATTTCAACTGGTATATGGGCTTGAAGCTATATTTCATATACAACTCAATCTTCCAGTGATGAAATTGTTACAAGATGAAGATGAATAATCAGATGATATGCATAGGAGAATCAATCAACTGATTGAAGTACAATAGATAAGAGACCAAGAACAACTTAAATATCAAGCTCATCAAGCAAGAATGAAAGAAATATTTGATAAGATATAAAAAGAAAGAATCTTTATGAAAGGAGATATGGTTTTAAAGTGGGATGCCAAAAGAGAAGAAAAGGGAAAACACGAAAAATTCGACAATCTTTGGCTTGGACCTTTCTAGAGCATTGTAGTCTAAGATAACAACACATACAATCTGGCGTAGCTAGATAGAGAAGCATTTGGAGCTCCCATCAATGGGAAGCTCCTCAAACATTTCCTGTAGTACTGAATGTTGGCAGCTTCATCACTTTGTAGATAAATAAATATTTTTCCGTTCATGTTATATGTTTTTAAGTTTACTTCATTCACCATATTTCAAACAAGTAAGAATTAGACTTTTATAATTTAAGTTGTTGAGAAATTTTGTTTCACCTCTCGAATCAATTTTTCAAGTGTGAAAAGAATAATTTGTTTTGACACAGACTACATAACCCAACAAGACAAGGCACTTGGTCTACATTTCTCAGCAGACCACAAGGGTATGTTGTCTCCACTAGAGCTTATGTTAGTGTTGGTTTTGTTCCAGTCGTTAGTGTTAGGAAATGAAGAACACTTCCACGCTAAACATAGCATAAGAGAGGAATAAATATCTAATCAATAAAATAGATGACACATCAAACACACACTTAACAAAGATTTTACCCTGGAAACCCAAGTTGGGAAAACCAACATTCCTTGAGCGTTCTTATCTCTCATTGTCTTATTCATTTAGAATAAAAGGTTACATGTCTAACCTTGGTCCACACCTAATACACAATCAACATCATGCCTTATTTCTTACACAAGAGCAACCTTGTATCCAATTCGGCTTACATATACATGACCAACAACCTCTATGATTATTGATTCATAAATATTGATTAGATTTTATAGCATTACAACACGCCTTCTTTATAGGATTTACGACAGAAAAAACCATAAATAAAAGGTTCCCAAAATGGTTACAGATTCACGCAGATCATTGGATATAAATCTCGGAAATCTTAGGATTTTGTTACAGTTGACTACGAAGTCGGATTAACAATCAAATACCAATCATCCTTCATTCGGTCTTCAGTTGGTTTCCACACGCCCGCATGTTGACCTCTTGTAATTTGACCTCTTCAACTTACTATTGATATCTTTACCATGTTGAACCATTTAAACCTTTGACTTCAAATTTACCTAGTCAAACCATCTTGACGTTCGACTTGTTGTTGATCCACCTCAACTTTAACTGTCAGTTGACCACCTCAACTAAACTTTCACTGCAAAGAATATAAAAACCCAATATTTCCTCACTTGTTGTCTTCTTTGCTGAAACCGGGATACCTATGAACTCTCATTCATATACCTAGGACAACAATTCCCATTTCCTCTCTCCACCAAGATAACTTCATATCACTCACAGACTTGGTCAAAGAGTCTGCTTTGTTTTCTAACATGTCTACTTTCTCTAAAAACACCTTGTTTCTTTCCACTATGCCTCTCATGAAATGGTATTGTACATCATTGTGCTTAGTCTTAGAATGATAAGTAGGGTTCTTTTCTAGAAATATTATTCCTTGAATGTCATAACTTATCTTCATATCTCTCTACTCAAACCTGATTCCTGAAAACATCCTTTGCATCCATACTTCTTTTTTGCTTCCATGAGTAGCTTCCATGTATTTAGCTTCTGGTGTTGATAGGGCTATGACCTCCTGTCGCTTACTCATCCAGCTGATTTCTCCACCAAAAATTTTGAACACATATCCACTGGTTGACCTCTGTCAATCTATATATCCATCCCAGTCGGCGTTGACAAAGGCATGCACATTTAATTCATTGTCACCTCTAGGTTTTCCTTGGTATCATATAACATAATATTTTGCACCGCACAAATACCTTAATACTCTCTCGACAATTGTCTAGTCCTCCTTCCTAGGTGTCGACATGTATCTGCTCAACACTCCCACTGCATGGGAAATGTTTGGTTGAGTGCGGACCATCACATAAATTAGACTACCAATATCACTTGCATAGGGAACACATGTCATTTCCTCTATTTCCTCTTTTGTCCTTGGATATTTTTTAGTAGTTATCCTTTCTCCCACAAGAATTGGCACCTTCACAAGTTTGCAATCCTACACGTTGAAACGTTTCAAGATTGTTTCAATATATTTCAACTGGTTCAAATAGATCTTTCTAGTTGTTTGATCTATCTTAATATCCATTCCTAGAGTGAAGTTTGTTGCACCGAGATCCTTCATGTCAAACTTTGAGGATAGATGCGTATTCACCTCCTTTATTACATCCATGTTGTTTCCAATCAACAACATGTCATCGACATACAATTCTACATATATGAAACGCCCACCTTCTTCTTTGGAATATATGCAGTGATAATCTTTACTTCTCACAAATCCCAAAATAAGGATGTATGTGTCAAACTTTTGGTACCACATCCTTGGTTATTGGTTTAAACTATAAAGGGATATTTTCAGTTTAACACCAAATTTTTCTTTCCTTTACTACAAATCCTTCAGGTTGTTTCATGTAGATTTATTCTTCTAGGTCCCCATGTAGGAACATTGTCTTCACATCCATATGTTCTATTTCCATATCAAATGTTGCAACCAGAGACATTAGTACTCTAATGAAATTTAATTTTGCAACAGAGGAAAATATATCACTAAATTCGACTCCATCGACTTGGGAATTTCCTTTCGCTACCATTCAAGCTTTGAATTTATTGACTTGACCTGCTACGTTTATCATCTTCTTAAATACCCATCTTCTACCGACATGATTTCTTCCACTAGGAAATTTGACTAGGTCTCGTGTCTCATTATTTTGCAAGGATTCGATCTCTTCGACCATGATGTTCTTCCATAGTTTTCCCTCTGTTGAGTCGAATGCCTCTGTGACTGACTTGGGCTCATTGCTGGTGGAAGTTAATATGAATGTGAAATGAAAGGCAGACGGACTATACTTTTCGACTGGTTTTCTTACATGTTTTGACCTTCTTACAACCAGGGTTGGTTGTTCAACCTCTTCTTTTGATTCATTCGACTCATCTAATTCATATTCTTTGTTCCTCAGTTCAAACCACACCTTCTCCAAATTATTCTTTGTATGAACAATTTATGTAGGATCAGACTTACTTTTGACTTCTTTGAAGACCACATATCAACTATACACTATTTTCCTTGATGCAATATCCTAGAGCTTATATCCTTTAATTCCTTATTTGTATCCAATGAAAATAAATTTGACTTCCTTCTTGTCCAACTTGCTCCTCTTTTCCTTGGGAACATGCACAAATGCATCACAACCAAATACTTTGATATGTGAAATTGAAGGCTTCTTACCTAACCATACCTCATGTGGATTCATGTCAACCAACATCGACGAAGGAGACATGTTCAATAGATATTTTTCAGTGTAGACTGCCTCCGCCTAGAATTCTTGTGCGATCCTAACACCCATGAGCATGCTCCTTGCCTTGTCCATCAACGTTCTATTCATTCTTTCGAAAATTCCATTTTGTTTTGGGGTATATGGTGTGGTATTTTGGCATGCTATGCCACACTTCTTGTGGAACTGACCAAATTTGTTTCCACATAATTCACCACTATTGTCAATTCTCAACACCTTAATCTTCTTATTTGTCTAGTTTTCTACAAGATATTTAAACTCTTTGAATTTCTCGAAAACATGATTTATTCCTCGAGAAATATCTCTATGTCTTCCTGGAAAAATAATCTATGAAGGAGACATAATACAAGGATCCACCAAGTGAAATCACTGAAACAGGGCCAAACACATCACTATGAACCAATTCTAGAATCCCATTTTCCCTTATCTCTCTAGATGGGAACCTCACTTGACTTTGTTTTCCATATATACAATTTTCACAAACGACTTCTAAATTACATACAAGAAATTATTCGACCATACCTTTTTTATCCATAGATCGAAGTCCTTTCTCTCCATTTTTTCCCATCCTCTTGTGTCATAGCACGGGCAGGTCGACTTTATGATGACTCGTCTAGTCGATTTGAATTGACTCAGCTTGAGTCGAGTTGAGTCGAGTCAACTTCAAGAACAACGATGTTGTTGCATCCAATCGATTCAACGCTCCCTAGTAACTTGTATAGGGTTCCAATATGAATTCATTTCATTAATACCATCGCACCTCTGACCATATTGTATGAATATTTTTGAAATAGAGGGTGCACCCCTGCATCACTCATATTTCTGAAAGATATTAGGTTTTTTTCCAAACCTGAAATGTGTAACACAACTGGAAGGTTTCTACTCCTCCCGTCCTACAGTATCATTCGAAATCTTCCTCATCCAATAATTTTGGTTTTCGTCTCAACCCCCAAGAACATTATCCTGATTTATATTGTTCATATTCACATAACCATTCTCTATGTGTAGTCATTTGATAGGATTCTCTTGAGTCAATCAACCAAACATATTGATCCAACTTTGTATTGGTCAATGTTAGGTACACATTGCCTCCCTTATCTAGATTCATCTTTCTCTCAGTTGACTGCTTCTCATCAGATCTTGTATTTATTTCCATTTCCTTTGACTTTCATCCCTTTCATAATGCCCAGCTTTACCACATTTCTAGCATCTTCTTGTCAAATGAACAAGGGATTTAGATCTACCCTTCAACTTGGAATTTCTACAAAAGAATTTTCCTTTATCTATGTCAATCGGTCGACATCTCACCACTAAAGTATCTTTGGTTGATCCTTCCATGTTCTTCCTTCTCATTTATTTTGAAAGTAGAGATGAAACCACATGTTATAGTGATAATGTGGTTGTATTACTCCCTATAGCCATGATTAAGCTATCCCAAGAGTTTGGAAAAGAACATAATAGGATAATACATTTCTCCTCCTCAATGATTTCAATATCCACAGAAGATAATTAGCTTATAATGGTATTAAATGAATTTAAATGACCAGTCACTGAACTACCCTCACTCATCCTCAGAAGATACAATTTATTTCTGAGAAACAACTTATTTACCATATATTCCATTCGGTACAATATCCCCAACTTGTCCCATAGTTTCTTGGCTGAATCTTCACTTCAAACATTAAACAATACTAAATCTACAAGATAAAGTCGAATTGTACTTATTTCTCTTCTCTCAAGTTTCCCCCATTCTTTCGTCAACATACCTATTAGAATGGTCCCTTGATAGATATTTTTCCATTATTCTCGATCTACAAGGATATATTCAATTTAATCTTCCAAAGCTCAAAATTTTGGCCATTGAATTTTTCAATATCTATTCTCGAGTTGCTCACCATTCTTTACACAATTCTTTAAATATTTCTAACTTACAACTCTTACTGAACCTAGAGTTTAGCTTAGATCCAAGGTTCTTAAACCACGATCTTGTTGGAAATTTGGTCGTCATTGATGTCAACCTTGATAAATAGGTGAAGTATCATTGATTGATTGGTTTGAGAAGCATTGTCAATATTGGGCATATTATTATGAAGGTGACTTGAATGTCAAGCATTGTCAATATTGAACATAGTGTTATGAAGGTTGGACATAATGTTATGAAGGTGACTTGAATATCAGTAGAAAGATAATCTTGACTAATATATTGTATGATATTGATACACTCATCCTATATTGTATAAGGTTGAGATTGTGTCACTAACATCCATGCACAAAAGAAGAAGTTGTCCAGATAAAAAGGGTAAATGGATAATCCAATATGGATCCATACAAATCCTAAATAAATAAGTTAATAAGACATGGTTCATTAAAAGTGATTCAGAAAATCTCAATTGAGGAAGAGTCCAGAGATGCGAAAAAATGTCAATGGTGGATGTTTGGTGAGGAAGAATTGACACCATCAAGTCACAATTCGAGTCGATTCAAACAACGATAAGGTCAACTATCTGGAAATCGATCGACTGCAAGACAATTCGAAGACAAGTCGAACAAATGCAAGACTGCATATTGACAGAACTTGGAGAAGACAAGTCGATCGATTTCAAGATGATTCGAATACAAGTTGACCAACTAAAGGTAGAAATCGAAGGAAAATTGAGTTGAGAAATACAAGTCGGCCAAAGCAAGTCGAGACGACCAAATTCGAATTTATTAAGTCAGTTTTATCCCAAGTCAAGTCGGTCCAAGAAACAACTAACCTAAATGTCGAAGTCGAAGAAAACTTAAATAAAAGTCAGGTCGAGGATGAATAAGGATGGGTCAACTAGAATTGAAAAACTCAAGTTGAAATTTCTCCTAGTTGAGTCAACCAAAAATATGCTTGTCGATCGAATGAGGAAGCAAATACGAAAAAGGGTGAGACCAAGTCAAATATTTAGTGACTAGTAGCTGAGAGGGAACCGATTTTAATATAATCATCAAGGAAAATGTTTACAAGTTGAGTTTAAATAATTACCAACAAAGGAGATATCTAGAGGTCGATTTAGACATTCACGAAAAGGTAATATGTACTAAAGTCGATTTGTCATCCGACGAAAAAAGGAAAAGCTAGGAAAGTTTCCTTCAAAGAACCACTTGTATTGGCCACCTCGCACACTTTATGGGGAAATTTCTCATGTGTCGACTAATTGGGCATGTTATGCAAAAACTCCATGTCGTATAATTTCAAAATTCATTTCCATCATTCCAAAATATTCATAGGAAAATTGTTCTGTAAATTGGTGTACATAAATTAATTAATAAAAGTAACCATTTGTGTTAATTAAATTAAGGGGTGCAATGTTTCATTCCAAAATGACACATTGTTTCAAAGTGACACCCTTTGAAGGATTATATAAGTAAATGAATATGAAGGGAATATCGTGTCTTGGTGG
>ML791053.1:35916-57727 GCA_009831015.1 Picea engelmannii
GTGAAGTATCATTGATTTATTGGTTTGAGAAGGATTGTCAATATTGGACATATTTTTATGAATGTGACTTGAATGTCAAGCATTGTCAATATTGGACATAATGTTATGAAGGTGACTTGAATATCAATAGAAAGATAATATTGACTAATATATTGTATGAGCTTGATACACTCATCCTATATTGTATAAGGTTGATATTGTTTCATTAACATCCATGCACAAAATAATAAACTATGAAGAAATTGTCCAGATAAAAAGGGTAAATGGATAATCCAATATGGATCCATACAAATCACAAATAAAGAAGTTAATAAGACATGGTTCATTAAAAGTGATTCATAAAATCCCAAATGAAGAAGAGTCCAGAGATGAGACCAAATGTCAATGGTGGATGTTTGGTGAGGAAGCATTGACACCATCGAGTGATAGGTCGATTTGATTCAAACAACAATAAGGTCAACTATCGGGAAATCGATCAACTGCAAGACGATTCGAAGACAATTCGACTAACTGCAAGCCTGCAGATTGATACAAGTTGGAGAAGACAAGTTGATTGATTTCAAGATGAGTCAAATACAATTCGACCAACTGAAGGTCAAAGTCGAAGGAAAATTGAGTCAGGAAATACAAGTCGAGACGACCAAAGTCGAATTTCTCAAGTCAGTTTTCTTCCAAGTCGAGTCAGTCCAAGAAAGAAGTAACCTAAAGGTCGAAGTCGAAGAAAAATTAAATAAAATCCATGTCAATGCTAAAGCAATATGGGTCGAGTAGAATTGAAATACTCAATTCTAAATTTTTCCAAGTTGAGTCGACCAAAAATATGTTTGTCGATTGAATGAGAAAGCAAATACGAAAAAGGGTGAGACCAACTCAAATATTTAGTGACTAGCAGCTAAGAGGGAACCAATTTTAATATAATCATCAAGTAAAATGTTTACAAGTTTATTTTAAATAATCAACAACAAAGGAGATATGTGGAGGTCGATTTAGACATTCACAAAAAGGTAATATGTATTGAAGTCGATCTGGCATCCAACGACTAAAGGAAAATATGGACAAGTTTCTTTCAAAGAACCTCATGTAATGGCCACCATGCACACTTTATGGGGAAATTTATTGTGTGTCGCCTAATTGGGCATGTTATGAAAAAAAAACATGTCGTAGAATTTAAAAATTCATTTCCATCATTCCAAAATCTTCATACAAAAATTGTTGTCTAAATTGGTGTACGAAAATTAATTAATAAAAGTAGCCATTTGTGATAAGTAAATGAAGGGGTGCAATGTTTCATTCCAAAAGGACACATTGTTTCAAAGTGGCACCCTTTGGAGGAATATATAAGTAAAGGAATATGAAGGCAAGATAGTGTCTTGGTGGATATATATATAATGGATTGAATGAAAGTTCATTCTATCATGTTGGTTCCTGTTTACAAGCTAAGTCTTGTCATGAGGATTGGATTCCTCACATCTCAGTTGGATCCGAGATCAACAAGTCGGGTCTTGTTATGAGGGTTGGATTCCTCATTTCTCGGTTGGATCTGAGAACTACAAGTTGGATTGTGTATGAGAGAATTGGATCTCTCATATTCAGTTGAAGTTGAAGATATTAAATGATTGATTTTATTTGTATTCATTAAAGTTAAATAAATAAAAGAATTATATTTTATATACTTCATACAGTTTTTGTTATACATGTTTATGAATAATTAATTGAACTGCATGTATCTTATTAAGTTAATTTAGTTAATTAATGAAAGTGTGAAAAGTAGCCAAAAGTTCCAGACACTGATTCACCCCCCCCCTTCTCAGTGTCAGTGTGTTTCAACAAATCTGATACCATATGTTAAGAAATGAAGAACATTTCCACCTTAAACCTAACAGAAGAGAGGTAGAAATATTTAATCAAGAAAATAGATGACACAACAAACACACATACACAAACAATTTACCCTAGAAAACCAAACCGACAAAACCAACATTCCTTGAGTGTTCTTCTATATTGTTGTATTATTCATTTAAAATAAAAGGTTACATGTCTAACCTTGGTCCACACCTAAGACACAATCGACATCATACCTTCTTGCTTACACAAGAGCAACCCTGTACCCAATTTGGCTTACACCTACATGACCATCAACCTCTACGATTATTGATTCCTAAAGATTGATTATCTTTTACAACATTATAACACACCTTCTTTATAGGCTTTAAAGAAGGAAAAACCCTAAATAAAATATGCCCAAAAATTATTACAGATTCATGCAAATCATTGGCTACAAATCTCGCAAATCTCAAAATTCTTTTACAGTCAACTACCAACTCGGATTACCAATCAACTACCAGTCGACCTTCATTCGTTCTTCAGTCAGTTGTCACATGCTCGCTTGTAGACCTCTTATCGGTTGACCTCTTCGACTTTTTTTCAATGTATTTACTATGTTGAACCATATCGACATTCAAATTCAACTTTACCCAATCAAACCACCTCGACCTTTGACTTGTTGTCAATCCATATTGACTTCGATTGTTATTCAATACACCTCGACTGAAATTTCGCTGCAAAGAATATAACAACCCAATAGTTAGAAAACACCACAATCAAGATTAAGGGGGTTAAAATTCAAAAGAAAGAGGTCAAGATAGGGAGTTGACAAATCTCACACAGCAAAGAGGCAGAGCACATGGTCGACCATAAGAAAATGTATAGTGAAAAATGAATCCCTAAGGGCCTAAGACTCATTCTCAATGCTCAGGTGCTTATTGAGAGCACAAAAGGCACTAATATCACCAAAATAATTTTAAGCCTCCACTTGAATGGAACCGATTCATATAACCAAGTCATGAAAGGAGAGCATAGGAAAGAGCGCAGACTCGATCATCCAATGGTTGCAAGAGATCCTAATCAATGATAGATAGCGCATGTTACATCAAAAAAACATACGAAAGTTAATGTGACCTTGAGGTGTGACATGGGTTTAAAGAAGATACATGTCAAATGATAAGAGGTGTCACATGGCAAAACAAAGAAAAGGAAACCACTTCCTTAGGGTTGCGATAATGGTATTCCCATCCCATCAAGATTGTACACCATCCAACTCATCGACCACGAGACCATTCATTCAGTGCCACCTGGAGTCGACATGGTAGTCCACTTGGACACCTAGAAAGCCAAGAAATACTTCAAGAATACCGCCATGTGTCTTTCAATCCTATCATAGAACGATGTCTATGGTAAGGGATCCCATTATTACTATTTGTTACCATGATATACTCTATCATACATCCTTCAAGCTTGTGAAATCACTTCAGTTCCTAAATGGACCAATCTAAAGTTTCCACATGTCCACTTCTTCATGTTGACGTCATCATGATGTCATATCTGATTTCACATGTTTTTTAAAATTAAAAAGACTCTAAGCCATGGGGGAAAATATATAGGTATAGAGACAGAGGCACGAGGGAAAAATTGTAAGGAGAGTGGGAAGATATGATAATAGCATGAAAAATCTATTGGAAATGACGTGACATATAACAGGATACTCAACATCACGTTTTTCATCCCACACCCCTCATTATGCCCTTTCCTGCAATCGTTAGAATATATCAATCATTTTCCTCAACATGTTATTCCACTCATGTCTTGAATATTAATAGATTAGGTTAGGTTTGGATAGTCATGTCACCTCCTCTATTGTTTCAAAGACACATGTCAAGTTTCTATAGAAAGAGTAGGGAGGTTGCAACTAAACCACTCTGCAAATAATCTAGTTTCCATTGCTACAACTATCTTGATGCCTAATACAACAGATGATGATCCACTTGGGAAAAATTCTTTCATGGGAAGGGGTCATCAACCATCCCGTCTATAGATGTGGAGAAGAGTTGTTCTATTTTTCATTATGGGCAGAATGTCCTTCTTGGGTGTCATTATCACAACCGAGAATCTAGAAGGGAATGTGAGAGCCCACCCTAATGTGCAGTTTTATCAAATGACCAGTATGAGGTAGCATCTTGAGGCATGATATTTCAGGCTCTGATCATTGATACTTTGCACTATCAAAGGTTTAGGCCTAAGAAAATGGTGTAGGGAGACCTTTCAGCCAACCAGTAACCCAAATCATTCCATGGTTTAATGGGCCCACCTCTACAGAAGAAGACCTCACTAAGACAATAAAAAAGACCCATCTCAAGGCTCAAGAAGACAAAGGGAACACCTCTCACTAAGAATCAACACATCAGCTTTGGGGGTAAAAGTCTATTTTTACCCTGTTAAAACAAATAAAAATTAGTAAAGGAGATGAAAGATGTTAAAATGTTAGGTGCGATATCAAGATTATGACAATATGGAATGGAACTTCAAGAAGCAGTATTGGTTTGGACAAGTGGTTTTCTCTCAAGTCAGAGCAACTATAAATTGGTAGAGGAAGCTCATTTGTAAGGTCAAAATTTTGAGGAATTAAATAATGTCTTATACTCGAGTTGTCTAATCAAAAACCTCCTCAGACATAGACCAATTCCAGGGCCGTGGGCTACAAGAGATCCATCCCCTACATTATGCTTTAGTCTGTGATTATTTTTGTTCTTTTGTTGTTGTAAAATCCATCCCTCTCATTCCATGGCCTCTTGTATCGAATCTCCATTAATAAAATCTCGAGCAACAAGTTTTATAATGTGAAAAATATGACTGCACATTGTTTAGCATATTATGTTGAATTGATTTCCTCTGAATGTATGACCACTTCAAGTCATTTTTTCATGTATTTAATAATGTGCAGAGGGTTCCTCCATAGATTTAGATATATGAAAATGTTTACTTCTTGATGCATGTTTTAATGATATGATGTATTTGTAAAAAATGTTGAATTCTTAATTGTTCAGCATGTTATTCTATCCATAGGCTGTGAGATTCACCTTAAATTTCCCTCACATGTCTATCTTGTGTTTCTTCCAAATTATCCCCCTTTCAAAGTAAAATAAAACTATCTAAAACACTCGTATACACATGCCTCTTTAGGTCAAATGCCTTGATCTTGTTTATGGTATTGTAAGAGGGTCGAGAGTTCTGAAAGAGACAAAGATAATTGCCAAATTTTTCATAATTTATGTTGTAAATCAACATGGATTTAAGATTCGTTCTGGGTCTTAGCACCTGGGGTGCCTCGACATAGTTCCATTTACAGCCTGGAACATCTCGAGGGATACCAGGATCATTGTAGAGAAATCTTGAAAAACTTAAACCAATATCCTTTGTTGTTTCATTGACTTTAGGAAATCTTTTGACATTATTCCTAGGACCAACTTTTGGAATAGGTTAAAAGAGATAAAAGTTCCCTTTGTCCTAAGAGTTTTTGGAGTAAGGTTGTAAGAGAAAATTATTGTCAAGTTTAGGAACATTGAGGGTTTGTCATAATAAATTAACTGCAATATAGGATTCAAACAAGGTTGTCCCCTATCACATACCCTTTCTGGCATTCACATTGACAAGTTAGAAAATTGTTTGGATGTCATATGTTGTGTTGGGAAAATTCTTGCTAGTATAGTAACCATCCTTCTTCTTTATGTCGATGATATTGTTCTTATGGCATAGAATCCCTATGACCTTAGTAATCAACTTAGAATCCTCAAGGACTTCTGCTCTAGTACATGTATGACCATGAACATTGAAAAAACAAAGGTTATGATCATTAAATCCAACAAGATCACCTACAGTAATTTTTTATATGATAACAATATCTTGGAGGAAATTCCTTCGTAAAAGTATCTTGGAATTGATATTCATCACAATCTCAATTGGAACTATAGCATTGAGAAAAGGATAATTGGAGGGTGGAAATATTATTATGGGCTTGAAAATAATAGTAAATCAACATACTTTTGGCTATGGGATAAGAAAAAGCTCATCTTTGAGACTCTTTTCACTCTTCTTCTCTTATATCGATGTGAAGTTTGGAGATGCAGTATCTCTTGAGAATCCCGGAGAAATATAGAGTAGATCCAAAATAATTTTATAATTTGTAATCTCAAAATTAAGGGCAATACCCCCTATCCTACCCTCCTCATTGAAGCAAGTCTTTCCTCCATTGAGAAAAAAACTATGATTAGGTACTTAATGTACAATAATAATATAAACAACATGGATGACAAAGGTCTCCCCAAAATTGCTTCAGACTCTAGCCAAAATCACCAATGACTCAAGCAGGGATGGCATAATGATGTCAAGTCTTGGCTAAATCATTGGGGAATAAAAGAAGAAGTTATTATATAGAATACCTATGATATTAAAAATATTGTACAAGCTAAATTTAAGGAGAATCTATGGTGTGATAAAGAATTAGAGGATAAAATAAATTTAAGACATTATAAGGAGGTGGTTAACCCTAACCTCGAAGATAAAACTATCTCTCTATTTTGACTAGAAAAAAGAAGAGAATCAATATTGCTAAAATAAGAACTAATTGTCATGAGTTGCATAGTGAAACTGAGTATCAGGAAACCCCTAAAACAAAATGAAAAGAAATAATATGTCACCTTTATGACACCAAGAGGATTGAAGATGAAAATAAATTTCTCCTAGAATGCCTTGTTGTAACATACCCATAATTGAAATTTCAAAATATTTTATCTTTCATCACACTGTTGTAAATTTAAAAAAAAAAGTATACATGTATTCTTATAATTTCTTTCATATAGAGAAATAACCACTTCTTATGAAACTGCCACATTTATCTATTATGTACATGAATTAGACAATATAATTAATCAAAAAGAAGTCATACAACTCATGTGAAGTACCCTTACCCATCAAAATAGCTAACTTAACTTTGTTTACAACAAGAATTCTATGTATTGGTTTCAATGGCACTATGTTCTCTTTTAATGCTAAAAAATAGAAAATAAATGAGTACTTGGAACAATTCTTTTTCCTTCAGTATTATAAAATATAGTAACTATTATCAGTAATGACCAAAACAAAATCCATGTATGGTTCTATGGTAAAAGATATTCAACTATTGAAAACAATTAATAAACAATTTCCTGTAACTATTTATCCTAGAATCAAATTAGTCATATTCATACTTAATATATATATATATAATGGTATGATAGTAGATCACACCTGTACTAATCACAAAGGTAACTCAAGCAAACCATCATATTCCTAAAAAAAAATGATTCTAGATATTCACTATAGGTTTTCAAGCCATGGTCATTATGAGTTGATCGTCACAGTTTTCAACATATGACAAGGATTTATATCCAAAATGAAGATTCAAATGATGAATAATGTAGTTATTTATGGATAAGAGTTAGATTATACATGTAGTGAGGCATGTTTGATCATTTATGAGCTACTACCTTAACTTGTAAAAATTGTTGAAAACCTCCTTACAAGTCTACAAAATTATAGGTGTCTATCAACATTTTTCACCATTTCAAAGTTTGGAGAAATTGCAATATTTCCATCGAATTCTATCATGTATGAGGGTATGGAATTGAAATTTAATTAAGAGCACCATACAATCAATAGAACCAATAAATCTACTCCAAACATATTACCAATTATTAAGCATTCTTATCCACAAGTGTACACAAGTCATAGGGTCACATGCATATAAAACAAAGAATAAAAAATATTTCTATTATCAACAAAATGTTCCCAAAATCCAAAATTGTAGATGATCTTTTAGCAGTCATTTTGAAATCAAGAATCTGAGTCCCAAAGGTAGAATTCAATTCTAACTAAAAACATAAAACCATGCCCTTAATAACCACAAAAGAGCAGTATATGACTTGGCCTATAATCACAAGCATTCTCTTAAGAGTTGGAAATAACCAATAGAAAAATCTAGTCAATACAAGTACAAAGAGGAAACACATAGTGGAAGTAATGAGATTGAGAAATTTACTATCAAGAAAACTGGTCTATCATTGGATTACCTCGAGATTATATATTTATAATAAGTTTGTGACAAAATTTAATACTGTAGATAAATATAGATTGTAGACTTCCCTAGAAAAAAATTCACCGTATAAGGATGGATAAAAATAACCATAAAACAATATACTAAACCTCGTGTCTCACCACCAGTGCAGTAGAAATCCTAATTTGCAATTCCACTCTAAAAAAAATTCAACTGAGGAAATTTATAATTAGGAAATCCAATGATGTTGGACAACACCACTGGACAAAAACTTCAGTGAAAATACATGCTAAGCCTGTAAACAAACTTGATCTTGTAATTTTTGCATAACACAAGCTAATGAATGGAAGGGGTAAAAAAACATCTTACGAGGATCGTTGCCTCTAGGCCTAACAAGATCATCAAGCAAACGATAAAGTCTAGAAAATGTAAATAATTGGTTCACTTGCTTGCCTCCATTTCACATGAATGCACATGGGCTCAGTGAGTCTATTTAGAAAGTGGTTGATCATTACCATTGAATAAACAAGAATATCCCCATAAGGAGACAACTGACTCAGGATGTCTATACTCAGTCTGTGGATGGAGAAATGAAAATTATAAAATACCAGCACTATTAAAGCAGATTCCTGCATCCTCACGCTTTGAAAACTTGAACTTTGATTACACATATACCTACTTTTCATTTTTGTTGGGTTACTCTTAGTCATGTTGCAGTCAACAACTGAAGAGTGTGTGAACAGAGGATAAGTATGCATTAGATAAATGAATACAGGCCAAGAAACAAGGATGCGTGTGGGACATGCCAGAGAGTAAAGTGTGCATTAGGAAGTGGGAGAAAGAATATTAATTTTTTGTTTGTTTGTTCTTAAATTGTCCCTCTTCTCTTTGAAGAACCGTAGATTGCTTCAAAATGAAATATAAGTCCAAAATTCAACATCATCAAGACTTTTCACATTGGTAATTGGATCATGTGACAGGTAGCAAGGTTTTCTCTAATCATTCTACAGGAAAAAACAAATTGAGAGACCAACCCTTTAGTTAAAACATTATTCTTAAGCATTGGTAATCTTGGTTATGACATGCATTGATGTTTTCATTTAGGGGCAAAGTATTTAACTGTCCTAAAAGGCTATTTTTCCAGTGCCAAAAGACCCCGGAACTATTTAAAAGTTGCTCATGTTGTCAGATTGGATGAATATGTTAGATATTTTGACAGTGACTTCAAGATATGGATTATCAATATGTTCAACTCATTTTTGAAACTTAAGAGAGGAGGGTAGACACTCCCTTGGACATCCATTTTGGAACTCAATGGATATTGCATTGAATAGTCTTAAAGTAGCATTTGTTGCAGTCATTCACTACCATAACCGTATTTAACAGATCTGGTAACAAAAATAGACAAAGATCCAAACAAACCATTAACATATTTCTCCATATGAATGCTTTCATTTACAGAATGAAAACTATTGATTTCTACAACTACAACAAAGATGGATTCGACAAAATATAGCAAATTACACGAATTTTTAGAAATCATACACATAATTACAAAGTCAAAATTTAATTTATAAACCAGAACAAAATTTAGACTTATGTGATTCAAATTGCAGACCCACAATCAATTGAGCAAGTTGTTTCCACCTTGTTGATGATTAAAATCGCAATGAGGTGTTTGCCCGCAAAGTATTGCTAAAGCCTATTATTATAAGCTAACAAGATAAATAATGCTAGTAGGTGGGACCCCCTTGTAGATTGGGAGATCAATTGTGGTTCTTATTTCATGTTTATGTTGTTGTTTCGCTTATAGGGTTCTACATGATTGATGAAATCTTGATTTTATTGGCGATAAATAAGACATATTATGTGTTGGTTCCTATTGCAACAAATGAATGATGGATAAGGCATGTTGTGTGTTGTTTCAATTGCTCTAAGATCTAATGTCATGTTACGATGGCCCATGTTATCCATTGTTATCCTTGATATATGTTCCTGGATTCATTACTGTGACACCTGCACAAGCGATATGTTAGTAACAACACATAAGAAACAGTTGAAAAAAAATAAAAGCAATATAAACAAATGCAAAAGGAAAAGATTAAACTATGGTAATATGCTAGTCTACATGCATTGAAATTAAAAAATCGTTGTTAATCCTAGCTAACAAGTTAATAGCTATGCAATTTGTTGAGTTATATGAAACATGGTTGATATGTGTTATGGTATAATTTGGCAATGGGTAAATGTGATATGGGTGGCATGTTTGACAAGTGATGGATTCTAATTCCGATGCATGGTTTAATTGAATGTGTTAATGGGAGGTTGGTTGGCGTGTACTAAGGATTTGAATGAGTAGGGGTGGAGGCAATGTGCATTTACTGCATGTAACTCCTACTCCTTCCACTGGCTGCCACCCTAGTTGGGCCATTGTTCAACTGTGTTTTGTTGTGGTTAGGCTCTGACTTTGTTAATTTGGTTGATTGGAGAATTGGATTGAATGCATGGTCATTGTCTCTTACATTGTAATTGTTGAATTGATAAACCCAACATTAGTTTACGATTGATTAATGCACAACGATGCTTCGTGCATAATGCGTGGGTATGTGTGGTGTTCCTACAACATGTTAAGTTGAGTTAACGATTGTTGTAACTATGTGTTTTGAATCGCCAAATGGGGATATTGCAATCGTGGAAATTATGGCATGGCCATCTACTGTATATGTTATAGATATTAATTGATTGTGCCATCGGAGAGGGTCACGGGTTTTTGAACAATACGACCTTGTTACAATTTGATTGATTTGTGTGATGAGATCGGGCATACTGTTGTTGCCTCGTTGTATTGGATTGATAGCCCAACCTTATGGTTGTTTAGATTCAGAGTGATTGGACCTGTATAGTCACATAAATGTTCTTGCGTTTTATCTAATGGTTTGGGTATTCCAAAACATAGTATGAGTTAAAGTGGTGACTGATCGTCTGTGTGTTTAAATGGCAAGTCAGGATCTTTGCAATTAAAATATGGATCATTGTGTTTGACTGTCTACTATGTATGATTAATGAATATCATGCATCTTAATGGAGATAGGCATGGGTGTTGTAGCAGTACGATCTCATTTAATCCTAGCAGTAAAATCGGGCATACTTTTTGTGTCTATGTTGATGGAAGGTGGTTGATTTTTTATATTGGAAAGAGTGAAAATAAGTGACTGTTTATTCATTTGGGAATTGTTCTAAAATATTAAATGGATAAATGAGAAGAATATAACTCCTCTACAGGTTGTTGTGGAATGCATATTGTCTTGTTTTGATGACACTGTGTTACATATTGATTGCGAACAGTGAGCAAGTTAATGCACAGAGTTGTTTGAACAATAGTTTTTCTTTTGGCATAGTGATCATTTTTGTTGGTGTTGGATTTTTTATGTTGAAATGGAATGATTTTATGGATTACTTAATTAATTTTATGAACAGTACCCCCTCTCTTTCCCTACCATTATTTCTCTTTTTGCTAATTACAACCCCCTCGCCTTCCCACATCCATTTTCCACTCCCTATTCTTAAAATTTAATTACAGTTAAGAGAATTCCATTTTGAAACAGTTTGAAATCGTAGTTTCTTAGTTGGAACATAGTGATATATTCTTTGATTTACATTATAGTTCATTTTTTTTTGTCTTTGAGAAGTAACCATGATTCTTTTCCCTCTCATTTTATCATTTTTCTCTCAATACAAACCCCTCGCATATTCCATAACCTTTGTTCATCCCCTACTCATCGATAATAATTAAGCAATTTGTATGGATTGGATTGCATGAGTCTGATATGTTGCTCATCCAAAATCTATTTCATATTTTTAAGGATTTTTCATGTATGGTTGTTAAAGGCACTATTTTCTAATCAATCATGCATGCAAGAATGATCTTCATCAGTCAAGGTAGCCATGGCAGAGGCAACCAAGGGAGAGTTAATTGGAACAAAGGCCCAAGAAGGCCAAGATTCTCTATACACTTTGATGATGACTCACAAGAGTTAGACCAGTTGTTTTAGGCTGGATTTTTCAATTGGATTAGGAAAGGAGTGGTCCAACCTAGGCCTGAAAGGCCTCTCTTCCAAGCTCCATAAGCCCATCGTATTCTCGTGGCCCCTGATGTCTCATTGCAACCCGAGGTTCTTGAAAACAACAGATGGCAAGAGATTGTCCACCCAATAGTCTCCCAACATCGTGGTTGGCCCAATTTTGCCTTACCCGCTCCCGTGCCTATCAATCAAATTTCCCAAGATGCACTTTTCCACTCACCAGTTCAGTCCTCTCATGCTAGCAAAAGGTTGAAAACCGAGGCCCACCATGCCCTTGACAAAGGAAAACCCACTGCTTCCCCTTCCTCACCCTCCAATGGCTCTGATAAATCTGTGTCTTCCCGGATGCATTTGAGGGATGATTGTTCTCATGTGATCAACAAGATTAGGCCTAAAGGTTCAACGTAGCCAAAGGCAAATTCAGAGAAATCTAAGGGTGACAGCAGCAATCAAGGAAAGATTGCATCTCAGAGTGGGAAATATGATTTTTGAGTTTTATTTTATTTATTGTTGATGACAGTTGACTTCAAAAGTTTTGGACAACATGTTTTCTTTGGATATATGAGTAATATATTTTTTTGAAAATAATTTCAAATATCAATGAGATAATTGGTCAAATGTGAATGTGATGATGGGAGTCACAAGGTGGGGTGTTTTGCTTAATTAAGTAGTTATGTTATGATTGTTAAGAGATAAAGGGATTCACAAGGGATCCCACCTACTAGTTATTATTTATTTAAAACACTTATTATGATTTATTACTTTCCCCCTTAACTAAAAAGTTGGTTGAGTTTTTAATTAACCTAACTAATGAGGTAGTTCAACTACTTCAACCAATTCTAATTTTCTTAACGACAAAAGGAAAGGGAGGAACAGGAGGAGGATAAAAGGAGAAGCATACTAAAGTTTCCTCTTTGAGTTTATGTTGAGATAGTTCATTTTTCATTCATTCCTTAATTTGTCACAAGTCTCATTCTTTTCTATGATAGCAGGGTCTTTTTGTAGATGACAAGATCCAGGGTTGAAATACATTATTCAAACACTTGTTTTTCACAGGTGTTGATCTATCTTTGATAGTCTGTGTAGACTTGTCTGTTTGTGAGTTAGTTTTCATGACTGAAAAAGGCTATTGTGTAGAGTCGAGTGGGTAGCAATATGTGGCAAGTTGATATAGCTTTTAGAGTTCAATTTTTATTTTCTTTCAGAGGTCATTTTGTATGTTCCATCGGGGATGTCTAAGTTTGACTTTGGTCCGAAATTTCTTCACGAAAGTTTGTAAAGAGAATGACTCTTTGGTGAATCATAATGAAATAAAGGATTGTTTTATGTCTCATATGTCTTGATTATCATCTTGGTTCCTTTTCTTCTATCTCTACATTTATTTCAACAACTGTTATATTTAGAAAATCATATACATAACTAATTTTCCAGCAAGATTTTATTTATGAAAAGAGTAGCCTAAGCACTTGTAATCAATACTTGTGAGTTAGGATATTATTTTTGATGGCTATAAACATAGGGTGACATTCCCGTCTATTTTTCTTAAGCCAAGCGAAATCTAAAAATGCTTGAGTAAGATCATTTCATATCTTTTCCTCAACATTTATGGTGACTATACTGGAGAGATCTTCAATATCTCTCTGGTTAATGTTTATACTCGATTTTCATCGATACATCTATTTTTCTGAAATTGGTTCTTTGACTGTTTTATTTCTTAATGATTGTACTTGTTACAAGGCAACCCAATATTGAGCTCGGTCTTCAAGATCAGACCAACATTGCTTTGAATATGTTTAATACCATTTTAGACACTGTCAATACCCATGATGAACTTAACCATTCATGGGCAGCAATTGAACGAGATATTAGTGCTCAAGAACGATTGGAAGCTAGACGTAGATAGCCTAGAAATCTACAATAAACTTCTTGTTTCTTCAGTTTTGGCCTTTCTTTCGTGTCCTTAGACTCTCGTGTTTCTAGAAGAAGAGTCTTATCATCGGAAATCAATCCTATTGTTGAAATAGGAAGAAGGAACGTTGTGTTATCTACCCAACAAAGTGCTCTAAGGAGAGCTTTGTCTGATTCATCCAGTTCGTCTTTCTTTCCCTCATCCATCATCCACAAGATGACATCTAGTGGTGGCTCTGGTGGCACTAGAAATGATTCATCTTCTCAGTCTTCATCTTCATCAGTGATTGGTAGCTTATATAGCCACCATATCCCTACCCAATCTACCACAAATCCCACCAAAGTTATTAAAAAGTATGGGCTTTTTCAATTTGAAGAAGACACCACAACCACACCTTGGCATGTGTCATCTCCTCTTAACTTAGCACCTACTACTCATCCACTTCCTAAATTCAAAGAACATATTCCTAGGTTTTTAGAAAATAAAACTGTCACCACAAATGAACACCTGGTGGCATTTTCTAATGCTTGTCATAACATAGGAGCCAATGAAAATGATACTTGCATGCGCTTATTCGTCGGTTCCTTGGAAGGAAAGGTTGCGGCCGATTTCTTTGACCTTCCTCGTAATATTCTATCTACTTGGGAGGATTTAATCTATTGGTTCAGATCCACTTATGGGCAATCTAAAAGCCCAGTCGAGTAGTTAAGGGAATAAAATAACATCACCTATAAGGATGGTGAGACCATCAATTCCTTCAACTTACATTTCACTAAGTTATACAATCAAAT
Source organism: Picea engelmannii (assembly GCA_009831015.1). Lineage (NCBI taxonomy): Eukaryota > Viridiplantae > Streptophyta > Pinopsida > Pinales > Pinaceae > Picea > Picea engelmannii. The sequence goes on from ML791053.1 coordinate 50,623, forward strand.
CCTTGAACCCATTTGACCTCAGAACCAAGCCGCTTTCATGCATTACTACAATGCATTACCTTCCCCCTATCATCATAGGCTTGAAGAAAAATCCATTGATAATATCGGTTTCACTCTGCATACTTGTTTAGAGTATGAAGAACAACATGAAAGAACGGGTCTTCCCCAGGGAGAATCAGTTAAACAGACAGGCATGTTTGCCCTCTTATAGCTAGTACAAGACATGAATAATCGTATGATATCATTCGAGCGAAAAGGAACCATCTCCCCTCTCACCCCTAGTGCTTCATCCTCTTCTCTAACCCCCTTTAGAAATACGATTGAAAATAATTTTCAACTTAAAGCTATCTTTCCTTGAATTTTGTGTAACTTCTACGAGGAACACCACGAGAAAGCCACATGTGAGGTAAGGAAGAGTTCCATAGATAATATCTTTGGTAAAAGACCAAAAAATACTATCATTGTCCTAGATTTTGTAGAGCCAAAAGATGTCATGATCATCAATACTAGGAGCAAAGCCCATGCTCCCAAGGGTAAATTTGATCCTCCCTGCAATTCTTCTAGCCCGATATCATCCTCACCCACTGCTATTGTTCAGGTTCCTAAGGTTTCTGATGGTCAAGGAAAACTTTTCCCTCTCCCCTCTTCCAAGTAAAATTTCTTGAATCAGTTGGCCAACATCAAAGCAGATGAAACCCTTCTGGACAAGGTTGTCATCCCTGAGCAACAGAGTCATTTGAAACAATTCATCGAAGGAAAATATTTTGTTGTATCCAACCTCTATGAAGAGGTAAATGAAGAGGATTCATCTGTAAATAAAGTAGGTATACATAACTTTAGATACCCTGTAAAAAATCCCCCTTTTTATATTTCTGTAAATATTATGGATAAGATCACCCATTTTTGCCTCATTGATGGCGGTTTGGGCCCAAGTGTGATGTCAAAGATTATTATGAAAGAGCTAAGCTTTTCTTGTACAAATGAAAATGCCAGAAGCACTCTCTCCTATAATAGCCTACAAAAAATGACCATAGGTGAGATTAAATATGTAACCTTAGTTTTATGCGCACACCCTGAAATAAAGACAACCCTTAGTATTCAAGTAATCGATATGCCTATAAGCAATTACTCAATTATCTTGGGAAGAGGTTGGCAAGCCTTAACTGGTGGATACCTCTCACTCGACGAGGCACATTTATCTGTGCCTCGAAATGGTAATAACATTATAGTCCTTAGAGAGGGAAGGATTTCACCTTACATAGAGAGTGTTCCACAACCTAGTGTAAACTATATCGAGGAGGACCTAGGAGTATATTCCTTCTTTGTTGAGGAGGATAATATTCCTTTGGAACGAATTGATTTAGATGATAATATGTGGCACATGCACTTTTATGGTTCACACTCTAATGAAGGTAATGGAGTTGGAATTATCTTGGTTTCCCCTGTAGGGAAAACTCATAATTTGTCTTACAGGTTGGAGTTTGCTTGTACGAACAATGTCACTGAATTTGAAGCTTTATTATTAGGCATTGAAAATGCCTATAATCTTGGTTGTGGTATCCTTTCAGTTTTTGGAGATTCTAATCTTGTTGTGAACCTGGTACGTAAGATATGCTCTCCTGGCAACAAGATGATGAAATGATACACCCAAACTGTTTAAGCGCTTATCTCGAACCTTTTATCTTTCAACATCACTCATGTTAAGAGGGAGTTGAATTCAATGGTTGATCGGTTAGTTGTCTTTGTAGCTTCTCCTAATCAACAACCTTTGCCTCACATGCATGATTTTTCTTTTCAATCTCTATATCGTCCACATATCTCTGACAATGTAGAATCTTAGCAGCCCCTCCCTAACGATGAGATTATTTTTTTCATTCTTTCCAGATGAACCTCTTAAGCCCAAGGAAATTATATCCATTTAAAATGACAAGATTCATAAGGGCTTGACTCCTCTTGAGAGTTCGTTTTCATCAAGTGATGTAGGCAATAAAGAGAAACAGAGAGAAGAGGAGTCAAGAAGGAAGGTGGGTGAAACCATCTCCTTGAACATTGGGGCACTTGAATCTTCAAAGAATGTTGAAATAAGTACCTAATGTTCCGGTAAAGAAGAAATGAGGTTTACCAAGCTACTTGGTGAATTTCAAGATGTTTTTTCTTGGTCTTATGAGGATCTTTGTGGTTTTCATATTGGTCTTATACAACATGCTACCCCCCTCAAGGAAGGCATGAAACTAGTTAGGCAAGAACAAGGACCTATTAACTCTGTGTTTAAAGAAACTTTTCAAAAGGAGTTGGAAAATTTCTTAAGGGATGGGATCATGTTTCCATTCTACCCTCAATGGGTGTCCAATTGGGTACCTATTTCGAAGACCACTGATCATATTAGAACTTGCTTAATTTTTTCACTGTCAGTCAGGCTAATATGAGAAATCATTTTCCTCTCAATACGGAAATAATTCTGCAGCAGTTTGTAAGGTCACAGATGAGGCCCTTACTTGACAATTTTTTGGATTACAGTAAAATCAAGGTAAAAGGGGCAGATGCTCACAAATCCACTCTTATCTCGAATTGGGGTACCATGACTTATAAATTCCTGTTTTCTGGCTTACCTGATGCAAGTATTGCTTTTAAAAGACCTATACACACAACTCTCTAGGAATTGGTTAGTATCCATATATATCTTGATTACCTAATTGTGTACGTCAAAGGGCTGATAATTACCTCAAAGTTCCAAGTGTTATTTTTGGGCCCTTTCAAAAAACAAATTGTCCTGGATACTAACTCTTACATTCTAAAGGATTTATGGGAGCAATTTTTTTCCTACAGCACTAACGGTTCTCGTTTGAAACATTATGAGGGACCAACGTGAAAAGTTCTAATATTGTTTGGATTTTCTGTATACTAGTATCCTAGCTCTGCTTTCAATTTTGCACTTCTCTTTTCTTATTTAGAGTAGTTTGACTTATTCTTTATGTGTTAAAACATTTCTTTATGCTTTTTCATTTCCGTCTTTTTATGGTTGTTGTTTTAATTTTTGCAATTTTACTTTTGTCATGATTTTGTTTCCTACCATCTTTTAGTTAATTCGGTCAAAATAAGATGTTGGATCAGTTATGCCATAGTGACACTCCTGTAAATCATTGTTAGTCAATAAAAATCAAGCTTACATAGTTGTTACGATGTTTCCCCTGAAGGCACTCTTGAATTTGTTATCTACATCCACTGCTATCTAGAAAAAAAAATTGGGTTATCTCCCGCTTCTTCTTTCCTTTTCTTCATCCATTTGAGAATTTAAGAGAGCAAGTTCATAAATTTTCTCCTTGAAGTTAAGATCCGATTCCAGTTGAACTATTATGCACACAGTGGTAAAACCCCTCATACTTAACACTTTTCATGAGTTATTCCCGAATTCCCAGTCATTTTTCCATTAAATTCGCTCACTTCCCCCTATTGCATAATCTTCCTAGTTATATATTCTTGACCTACTGTTCTTGGTCTGCGAAACCATGAGTTATGAGTTCTAAATATGTTGAAAAAAAAATTCCCTGTGGAGTCCCCAGTTTGTTGACGATTAAAATCGCAATGAGGTTTTTTCCCGTAAAGTATTTATAAATCCTATTATTATAAGCCAACAAGATAAATAATACTAGTAGGTGGGACCCCCTTGTAGATTGGGAAATCATATATGGTTCTTATTTCACTTATAGGGTTCTACATGATTGATGAAATATTGATTTTATTGGCAATAAATAAGACATATTATGTGTTGGTTCTGATTGTGACAAATGAAAGATGGATAAGGCATGTTGTGTGTTGTTTCAATAGCTCTAAGCTATAATGTCATGTTACGATGGTGCATGTTATCCATTGTTATCCTTGATATATGTTTCTGGATTCATTACTGTGACACCTGCACAAGAGATATGTTAGTAAAAACACATAAGAAGCAGTTGAAAAGAAATAAAATCAATATAAACAAATGCAAAAGGAAGAGATTAAACTATGGTAATATGCTACTCTACATGCATTGAAATGAAAAGATCATTGTTAATCCTATCTAACAAGTTAATAGCTATGCAATTTTTTGAGTTATATGAAACATGGTTGATGTGTGTTATGGTATAAGTTGGCAATGGATAAATGTGATATGGGTGGCGCATTTGACAAGTGATGGATGCTAATTTTGATGCATGATTTAATTGAATGTGTTAATGGGAGGTTGGTTGGCATGTACTAAGGAATTGAATGAGTAGGGGTGGAGGCGACGTGCATTTACTGCACGTCACTCCTACTCCTTCCATTGGCCGCCACCCTAGTTGGGTTGTTGTTCAACTATGTTTTGTTGTGGTTAGGCTCCGACTTTCAAGCAGAGGAAGAACCGCTCGACCAATTCGCGTTTTAAGGTGTTTTTGGTTACATGTATGCCTTTTCTCCATCCATGAATCTGCTTTGGTTATGAAATAGATATTGGCTCAGAATGTATGGGTATGTGCTTTTCTTAAGACTAGAAACTGTGTAAGTTTGTGATATTTTTCTGGAATGAATCATTGGTGGGGTTTTCATTGCAATAATGTTTGAAGTCACAGTGTTGTTGATCATTCTGAGTGTTAGAAGTCATGAAGGTTCTTTGTCATCCTTATTGGTCTTGTTTGAAGGGTTTTTATTTGGTCCATATTGGTTGGCCATCTCCATGCTTTCTCATCACCATACCCAGTCATTTTCTATTATGGGGTTTACTGGGTTTAAAACGCCTTGTGTCACTACGCATTGTTTCACTTGGGTATACGTTTGTTCATGTTGTCGATGGTTGCAAAGTGGGTTATATTTCTTCTTCTCAGCTTTGTTTCATCTCAACATTGTTAGTTGGTTGATTGGGAGAGCCACGAGGGTTATACCCTGCATGTGCTAAGTATTGTTACAAAGACAAAATGGACCTTGCTCCTCTGTTCATAGTCTCTCCTATCATGGGAATTGCCACCCTGTCTACGAATTCATTTGTGGTATACCCTGTGTGTGCACTGTTGGTCTTAGAGGTTCTCACCCGATGATGGGAGTCACCTCCAGTTTCCCTTTGTTGTTCCACAGAGAAAACCCTTGATTTATCAAGCCCGAAGTTTGATCGAGGGAGCCATTATGGCATGTTGGGTATACTATTGGTTGTTATGAGTTGTTGGTGTATTATCAATAGTGTTCGATTTCTGGCTCGTCTATGTGATTATGTTGACAACGGTGTTAGTTTTGGTATTTAGCCACTATATTTTTTATTATGACAATCAAATTGATAAACTCAACATGGTAATTTGGTTGATTGGAGAATTGGATTGAATGCACGGTCGTTGTCTCTTACATTATAATTGTTGAATTGATAAACCCAACATTAGTTTATGATTGATTAATGCACAACGATGTTTTGTGTTTAATGCGTGGGTATGTGTGGAGTTCCTATAGCATGTTAAGTTGAGTTAATGATTGTTGTGACTATGTGTTTTGAATCGCCAAATGGGGGTATTGAAATCGCGGAAATTATGGCATGGACATATACTGTATATGTTATAGATATTAATTGATTGCGACATCAGAGAGTATCACGGGTTTTTAAACAATACAACCTTGTTGAAATTTGATTGATTTGTGTGATGAGATCGATCATACTATTGTTGCCTCGTTGTATTGGATTGATAGCCAATCTTATGGATGTTTAGATTCAGAGTCATTGGACCTGTACAGTCACAGAAATGATCTTGCATTTTGTCGAATGGTCTAGGTATTCCACAACATAATATGAGTTAAAGTGGTGATTGATTGTTTGTGTGTTTAAATGGCAAGTCAAGATCTTTGCAATTAAAATATGGGTTGTTGTGTTTGACTATCTACTATGTATGATAAATGAATATCATGCATCTTAACAGAGATAGGCATGGGTGTTGTAGCAGTATGATCTCATTACAATTTAATTTTTAGATGGAATTGAGGGATAAAATTGGGCATACTTTTTGTGTTTGTGTTGATGGAAGGTGGTTGATTTTTTATACTGGACATAGTGGAAATAAGTGATTGTTTATTCATTTGGGAATTGTTTTAAAATATTAAATGGATAAATGAGAAGAACATAACTCCTCTACAGGTTGTTTTGGAATGCATCATGTGTTTTTCTGATGGCACTGTGTTACAGATTGATTGTGAACAGTTAGCAAGTTAATGCACAGAGTTGTTTGAATTTTACACAGTAGTTGTTCTTTTGGCACAGTTGTAACATCCTGCTCTGGCGCACTTACCAAACTTATTCTTTGAGGACACTTGCTTGCAAGTGATCTGGATTTTTATGATGATAAAACTGTTTCCTTCATTATGATGCGTTAAGTTATATGACATGATGTGTTACTACCTTGATGTAGACAGGTGCTTCTGACTCCGTTTCATTGAGTGTGCAGGGTTTCGGACCTAGAGGATGCAGAGGCATCGGTGGAACTCCCTTGGACTCCGGATTGAGTCAGGGAGTGGGTTATATGAGTTGTTTCGTTTATGATGATATTGTTTCATTTTGATGATATGCTATTGATCTTATGATATGTTGTTGACATAATCTGACGTGATGGTTGATGATGCAGGCTGACGATAGCTTGCCGACCAGACTCACATATGGAGTAAAGGGGTCACACACGAGTTCCAGAGAGATTAAGGGAGAGGTGTGTCAGCAGCCCTGCCACAGCCTATTAGCACTCCCGCCGTGGCTCGAACTGTAGGTTATCGATTACCTAGTTCGAGAGAACCCATGATGTCGTGAGGGTCGACTGCGACAGTCGCTCACGATTCGAACTGTAGGTTGACGATTACCTAGTTCGAGGGGATCCACGATGTCGTGAGGGCGGACTGTGACAGTCGCTCACGTGATTCTAAGGGGCGCGCAATAAGGCGGGGGCCTTATTCCTGAGAAGCCCTTAGTCTCCCACAAGTTCACCGGGCGGAGTGTTGACTCTAGGGGGGTTATAGATTCTACCAATCCGTCAAGTCAGCGAGTGGCACCCTTGGAGCACGGGGTGCATCCTGAAGGGCACGTCGCACAAAGAATTTCAAGCAAGCGAGTGGCACCCTTGGAGCACGTGGT
>ML791053.1:70538-90562 GCA_009831015.1 Picea engelmannii
TTATTTAGGATGTGATGTTAATTATATTGAATTGTTAGGAGGATCATATGTCGATGTAAATAAAGGGTAGAGTTTTAGTGACTGGTGTTCCCTGAAAAATATTGGCATTGGACTTATCTCAATGCGACTAAGAACCGGGGTTATTGAATTTTTACAAACAAACAAACAGAAGAGGGAAAAAGAAAAAAAATTTGCACTTGTTACTAGATTTTGTCGTAACAGGGTAGATACGTTACAACAGTGATCATTTTTGTTGGTGTTGGATTTTTTATGTTGATATGGAATGATTTTATGGATTACTTAATTAATTTTATGAACATTACCCTCTCTCTTTCCCTACCATTATTTCACTTTTCGCTAATTATAACCCCCTCGCCTTCCGACATCCATTTTTCACTCCATGTTCTTAAAATTTAATTACAGTTAAGAGAATTCTATTTTGAAACAGTTTGAAATCGTAGTTTCTTTGTTGAAACACAGTGATATATTCTTTGATTTACATTAGAGTTGATTTTTTGTTGTCTTTAAGAAGTAACCATGATTCTTTTCCTTCTCATTTTATCATTTTTCTCTCAATACAAACCCCTCGCATATCCCAAAACCTTTGTTCACCCCCTGCTCATCGATAATAATTAAGCAATTTGTATGGATTGGATTGCATGAGTCTGATATGTTGTTGAGCCAAAATCTATTTCATATTTTTAAGGAGTTGTCATGTATGGTTGTTAAAGGGACTATTTTCTAATCAATCATGCATGCAAGAATGAGCTTCTTCGGCCGAGGTAGACATGGCAGAGGCAACCGAGGGAGAGGTAATTGGAGCAGAGGCCCAAGAAGGCCAAGATTCTTCATACACTTTGACGCTGACTCACAAGAGTTAGGCCAGTTATTTCAGGTCAGATTTTTCAATTGGATTGGGCAAGGAGTGGTCCAACCTAGGCCTGAAAGGCCTCCCTTCCAAGCTCCAAAATCCCCTGGTATTAATGTGCCCCCTCATGTCTCATTGCAACCTGAGGTTCCCGAAAACGACGGATGGAAAGAGATTGTCCACCCAGCAGTCTTCCAACATCGTGGCTAGCCCAATTTGTCCTTACCTTCTCCCTCGTCTATCAATAAGATTGCCCAAGATGCACCTGTCCACTCACCAGTTCATTCCTCTCATGCTAGCAAAAGTTTGAAAACCGAGGCCCACCATGCCCTTGACAAAGGAAAAGCCACTACTACCCCTTCCTCACCCTCCAATGGCTCTGATAAATCTGTGTCTTCCGGAATGCATTTGAGGGACGATTGTTCTCATGTGATCAGCGATATTAGGCCTAAAGGTTCAGTGTAGCCAAAGGCAAATTTAGAGAAATCTAAGGGTAACAACAACAATCAAGGAAATATTGCATCTCAAAGTGGTAAATATGGTTTTTGAGTTTTATTTTATTTATTGTTGATGATAGTTGACTTCAGAAGTTTTGGAAAGCATGTTTTCTTTGGATATATGAGTAATATATTTTTTTGAAAATAATTTCAAATATCAATGAGATAATTGGTCAAATGTGAATGTGATGATGAGAGTCACAAGGAGGGGTGTTTTTCTTAATTACCTAGTTATGTTATGATTGTTAAGAGCTAAAGGGAGTCACAAGAAGTCCCACCTACTAGTTATTATTTATTTAAAATCCTTATTATGATAATTACTTTCCCCCTTAACTAAAAAGTTGGTTGTTTTAATTAACCTAGCTAATGAGGTAGTTCAACTACTTCAACCAATTCTAATTTGCTTAAAGACAAAAGGAAATGGAGGGACGGGAGGAGGATAGAAGCAGAAGCATACTAAGGTTTTCTCTTTGAGTTTATGTTGAGATAGTTCAGTTTTCATTCATTCCTTAATTTATCACAAGCCTAATTATTTTTTATTATAGCAGGGTCTTATTGTAGACAGCAAGATTTAGGTATGAATTACATCATTCAGACACTTATTTTTTCAGAGGTGTTGATCTATCTTTGATATTCTGTGTAGACTTGTCTATTTGTGAATTAGTTTTCATGACTAACAAAGGCTATTGTGGAGAGTCGAGTGGGCAACAATCTGTGGAAAGTTGATCCATATTTTAGAGTTTAGTTTTTTATTTTCTATCAGAGTTCCTTTTGTATGTTCTATTGGGGATGTCTAAATTTGACTCTGGTCTGGAATTTCTTCACAAAAGTTTGTAAAGAGAATGACTCTTTAGTGAATTGGAATGAAATAAAGGATTTCTTTATGCCTCATCTGTCTTGATTATCATCTTGGTGCCTTTGTTTCTATATCTACATTTATTTCAACAACTGTTATATTCATAAAATCATATACATAACAAATTTTCCAACATGATTTTATTTATGAAAAGACTAGCCTAAGAACTTGTAATCAATACTTGTGAGTTAGGATATTATTTTTTATGGCTATAAACATAGGGTGACATTCTCATCTATTTTTCTTTAGCCAAGAGAAATCTAAAAATGCTTGAGTAAGATCATTTCATATCTTTTCTTGAACACACCCCACCGTAGGCAAATCCACAGTGGACGCCACCCCCTAGTTGAGTTATAATACCACCAGGGCGAAGCAAGGATAGTTAACTCTAAATTGTAGACTCTAATCCATGTTTTCCTCTGTAGATTTCTTGATGATAGTTCAGTCCTATGGAACCCACATACCTTCCCCAAAAAACACAATGAGTATTTCCTTCTCTGTTGTTCAGTACCTCATAGATTACACACTCTCATGTTATTCAGTGTCTGCATAGAAGGTCCATATTGTGTCTCAAGTTTCAACATAGTTTTCCATGTTTTCTTGGCTTCTTCTCAAGGATACAAGTTTCCTTTCATGGTTGGTTGGTCTATGGTGGGTTTGTATCTCTTCCTCTCATGTTTAACTTATTCAAAGCCTTCTCTATCAATTTTTATAACCCCCTCCTTCTTTCCACTCAAATTTTCGTCATGCCTAATGGGTTAGAGAGTTCAAACTCAATGTTAGATAGTTGGTTTGGACAGTTGGTTTTCATTGATGTAAACCATTGGAGATTGATATTGTATATTGATGTCAACCCTTAGATATTGATGTCAACCCTTGAAGCAAGTCTGGTATCAAATTCTAGTAGCCCCAGAGGTGTGGTTAAGAAACCCGAGTTTGTATGAGGAATAAAAACATGAAGTGAATGCATTTGCATGGAATACTATCATAGATGGATGACATGTTGTGTCATTTCCGATTATATGTGTTACACCACATGGTTCCTCACGGCTGAGGATATAAGGCTTAATGAAGTTGGAGGACTGTCATGAATATTCTAGAAGCCCCTAGAAGCTCAACAAAGAAGTCAAGTATTCTAGAAGATCCTAGAAAGTCATCAAGAAGTTTACTAGTCAAAGTGGTTTCAACTAGGATTTAATTATGGGTAAAGTTGTTGCAATAAGAAAATAATTAAAAATAAATTTGTTTTAACAAGAAGTGGAGAATTTACTAATTACGGGTAAAGTAGTTGCAACAAGAAAGTGGGTTAGCCCTAAAATAGGGAAGTTGGGTAAAACGGTTAGAAGGTGACCCCTAAAGGAAGACACTTGGAGAGTATAAATACGAGAGAAAGAGACTCCCATTATCAACTATTGATCACATTGAATATCTATCTTGTGAAAATTTTATTGTAGGTACTCATTGATACATATGAAGTTGTGCAAGTCTGAGGTAGAGAATGAAGAGTGAACACAAATTTTCATAGTTGTAGAAGAGAGTGGAGAAGTTGTGAAAAATCTTGATTAGGGTCATCCCCATGGTTAAAACAGTAAAAATTCTATGAGGCATCCCATAGTTCGCCTATAGCTTGTCACGTGAGGCCCCTGCAAAACATTCTCCTTCATCACACCAGGCACTACCAAAACTCAAGGATGAAGTATGATTCAGGTTGTAGAAGCTGAGGTGAGGTTACAAGAAGTTTGACAATGGTCGGGTACAAAAAATCTATCTACATGATCAAAAGGTATTTTATATGTTTGTTTGTAGTTGGATGTTGGAGATTGTGTGGGATATGGTCATGGGATATTGAGCATTTTCCCTGGAGGGACTATTGGTTGTATGGTACATACATATCCATGGTATTTGGTCTATGGTTGTTATATTTCTTTTTTAGAAGAACATATTGGGATATATGTAACACCATATTTCCCCCAATTTGTAATTAATCGTAAAATAGGAATTTCCATGCTAAGGCATGTGGACAATATAAATGTATTATTTTTTTAGTGGCCAACAACTAACTGTGGGGGTGAAGCCTTGAAAGTACTGGCCATGATATCACTAGAGGAAGAATGTGAAAACTATACAAGAGGGTTCATTATACCCAATAACCCCAAATCTCCCTTGATAAGGATGACAAGCCTCCTTCGAATCCCAAGGAAAGAAAATCAGTTAATGAGGAAAAGACCGATGGTTGAATTACCAACCACCCCCATGAATGGGAGCATGGTCTAGCTATAGGAAGTCAGCCCAAAGTACCGCAAGGTCTGGCAGACCAAGGGAACCCTAGATTCCTTCTGACAGAAGGAAGGTGACAGATACACACAGGGAGGCAGCAAGAGATGGGGACACCAGACAAGAGTGTAAGCTCGCAAGGGAGAGGTGTGGAGATCTCCAACAAATCACAAACATAAGGCCACGAGATTGATGTTGAGGAGCATATGAGAAACCTTGCTAAGGCCATAACCGAGAGAGAAAGCTCTGAGTTGCAGAGAACAAGACCCGAACAGAAGCTGAAATAAAGAGAGAATCCTCGAGAACTGTGAGAATTCCCTGGTGATATCATGGCTTGGCACAGGGGTGGCTAGAGTGATAAGAATGAAAGCCTCTAAGTCTATGGTTGGGTGGAAGGAAAAACACCCACAGTCAATTGGTTGGTGGAAACCTGTAATAGATAAGCGATCTCCTGCCTTGTGTAATTTAGTTGTAACTGTGTATGAATTGGTTATACTGTGTATGCTTTCAGGAATGTGAATCAATTCTTAATGGATATATTGTATCCCTTCTATTTCTTCTTGGTTGTATAATTAGGAAAGTAAGAAATTATATGGTTCGGACGTGACTTGTTCTCATAAATTCTTGAGTTCTGTAGTGTCTTAAGCTAGGGTCATGAACTATGATTTCGTCGACCGTAGGTAGCACAGATATGCACAGGATATTTGCAAGGCTAGCAGAGACCGAGACCCATTTAAGTCCTAGACTTGATGAATGAGTGCAAGGGGTGAATGAAAGACTCTTCTAAGAGTCAAGGCTAGGAGAAAGAGCACACAGCTCTTAAGTCCTTCATAGCTGACAAAGCTCAGGAAGGATAGTGAGTTTTAAATATTGAAAGTGAGTATCCTTTCGTTTGGAATACGAATGGGAGATATCCTTTCAGAAGGATCCGAGGCTTGTCATGACCATTATATTTGAAAAGGGAGCACAAGTTTTAATGCCTCGAATATTTTAGTCTTCGCAAGTAGCAATGCATTCTGACCATAGATCCAAGGATCTATCAGGACCCTCCTTGACCATCGATCTGAAATGAGTGGGTTAGTACAAGGAGAGAGGCAGAGAGGACTTACTCTAAGTCCCAAATTTCAGGAGAGTTAGCGCTAAAGGATTTGGTTGGGACTCATTAAGGAGTTGAACAAATGACAAAGAGTTTTCGAGGAGGAAGCGTCGATAGATGACAATCGTCAGATCAAGAGAAGTTGTGAGGAGAATAACGGTGGGAGTCATTTAACTCCCAAAGCTCAGGAGGAATAGGACCCGTCGATCCAGGAGAGATCTGAATAGTTGGTTCATTTCACGGAATTGGATATCAGGAGTTGGGAGGACAAGAGTCCTTAGTTCTCAAAGTCGCGACATGCGAAATCACGATATGATATGAGCCATCCATCAGAAGGGACACGTGGAGGGCGATCAACATTTCATTGACTCGCGACTTAGGGAAGTAAAATAGGTTGACCACCTCCATTCCTCGACAAAATCTGGGCCGTTGATTTGTGGGAGGCTCAGATCCGTTGATCTATAGAGTGGAACAATTTTGGAGCTTCAGACTTCGAGATTCCAAGGAGGAGTATTTGGATGAGTTTTCCAACTTCGTGAGTGGAGAAATCCCGATTGATTATAGGTCATTGGATAGAGAGAGACCTGTGAATCGTTGATTTAGCTTGGTCACGGTTTGATAGATTTGGTCATCAAGAAAACGGAAGTGAAGACTTTCCCAAATTTGTGAAGGAAAATCACCGACTTAATCTGGGTCATTGGTTAGCAGAGGGTTTGGAGCCGTTATATCTTTGAGATTCAGATATTTGGAAAGGGAGGAATAACTATTCGTGATTCTCCGAATCACGAAGTCTCAAGAAAAATATGGGGACTAGGACCCAATCCTAGAGGAAGGTCACACCGTGATCATATGTGAGAGGGCTAGTGCTTGTTAGGCCCCTAATCAGGTTTCAGGACTTGGAGGAGTTGGAGAAGTTGAGATGCCTCGCATCGAAAGCCCCAAAGTCGCGAAATGCAACGCATCGTTTAGGTTAAGCCTATGGTCATGGAAATGGTCACGTGAGTAGAGGGAGCTAACGGTCATTAATCCCTTTCGAAACTTGGGAGTTGGAGGAGATAGGGCGCCTTGCATCAAAAGTTTCGAAGTCGTGAAACGTGACACGCCACTTAAATCAAACCTATGGTCACGGGTAGTGGTCACATGGAGGAGGATAAGGGAAGAGCTAGCCTGCGCTAGGCCCCTATAGGAATTCGGGGATTCTTTCCCTTGATAAAAGACGAAAATATTATTATGCCCATCGTGGGTGTGTGACAAAATGGTATCAAAGCATGGTTACAACACTTGGCCTGCTTGGGCTCATGAAAGAGTCGAGTGTTTTTCTTTCTTAGAAAACTTTAAGGGAGAGGGAATATTACCCTACCCTATCTTGCAGGGCATGATTCATACACAGGCTTGGATGGGCCGAAGAACACTCATGAGATTATGTTCACTAAAGTTAATATGATGCACGTTGAAAGGTAATCCTACCTTTGGGAGAAGGTTTATTATCTTCATCAATTCCTTAAGGAGAAAGACTGCAGAATGAAACTGTAGTTTGGGAGTTCCTACGGAATCCCAACAAAGGAATTATATTGTCCCTTTGACAAAGTGATAACTACTCTTATAGGAGTAGGGATGCACTGATCAATATTACTGATAAGACCTGAGTGTGAATAACAAAGGTAGAATAAATTGTTCTATGAAGCTGCACGAGCCAAACAAGGGACATGAACTGAGTTGTTTTGTTATAGTGTGACGATGGTTACCTACTAAAGAAGGTAGAGTCTCTTGAAATTGATATGGATGGTTAGGTAAGAATTAAGATCCTCATGAGGAACTCCTTCATGATTTAGTAAATCCAGTAAGGACTGGTAGGATCCTTAGCAAGTTATAATTACTGCATTATTAAAAGACTAAACTATGAGTATATAACTCCTCATGATTGAGACGACTGATGAAATTATGTAGGGTCAGATTACCTGACCTATAATGGTTAGAATCAACAACAAGGATAATCTATTTAAGCAATATTAAGAGGAGTCCTTTGGGACTGTTGCTAATTCCCAAGAGCGACCCCCCTTGCTGGTTGTTCCCATAAAGAGAGGGTAACATCCGTATGAGTTATGAATATAATATTAGTCATGTAAGTAACTAAAAAACTCAGAAGAGATAGCGGGGAAATTTCGTATGCCGAGTGTGCGTATAGAAAAAAGCTTGTGTTAAAGTTTGAAAAATCTAGAGGTTGAGCGCAAAGTATGCCAGGAGGGGTAGTGGTTTTAAGTGTTGAGAGGAAACACTTAGAAAAGTTTCTAAGTTTCGAAGAGTTGAAGC
Source organism: Picea engelmannii (assembly GCA_009831015.1). Lineage (NCBI taxonomy): Eukaryota > Viridiplantae > Streptophyta > Pinopsida > Pinales > Pinaceae > Picea > Picea engelmannii. Next base: position 78,440 of record ML791053.1, read on the forward strand.
ATTCAAAGGTGAAGCGTAGAAAACTAAAGTTCAAAGAAAGAACAAGTACGGAGGATTGAGCGGGAGAAATCCTTCAGAAAAGAATTTTGAAGATTGGATAAGATCGAGGGTCAAGATCCATTTAGAAAGAGCTGAAATGTTTCAAGTTGTTAGATCTCGGAGAAGTAGCACATTGGTTAGTTGTGAGGAGATATCAGAATTTCGCAAAAACAAAGGACTTAGAATAAGCAATGAGAAATTCTTGAAAAGATCATAGTTGTTGATCAAGGAGCGATCTGGACCGTTGATTGTACAGAGAGAATTTCACAATTTCGGGGATCGGGATAACAGAGGTGAAAGGTCTTTCGACTTCATGACACGTGAAATTGTGAAATCGTGATACACAAAACCCCAATGAGATCTGAGTCGTCATATCGTGGAAGAATCAGGACTCCGTCAGAAGAACATAGTCACAACCCTAATAATTGTTGAAGGTTGGACAATCGGTTGCAAAGCCTGTCTATATATAAGAATCCTAGATTACATTTTGAAAGTATCATGTAATTAATAGAAGACTAACAACTAAATATTCACCATTCTGGTAACTGAATGGAAGTGTGCAGGATGCACATGTTCATGATTCATTATGAACAAAGAGTTGCTATTAAATAATGTTGCGGTGTCCCAAAAAGGGTTAGGGTGAGGCCTAACCAAGGAATCTCAAGAAAAAGAGAAAGAAGATCCTGACAGGGAGTAGAATTGCAAAAGTAGAGAAAAGACAGTGAGGCCTTAGAAATAACTCAGCTGGACTGAAGAGTCGCAGGCAGTGTAGGAGGAGTTGGAGGAAGGGGAGAGTCCTCAATTATTTTCTCGTTGAGTGTTATGTTTTCTCTTGGATGAGAAAGTTGGTACGCCAATAAAAATAAAAAGGCCTTGACACCATAAGTGATAAGTATTGTATTGTCGAAGAGACAATCGAAATTTGTTTGTGTTGCACTTGTGGAAACATTTGAAGATGTTTATGAATTCAAATGTTATGATACATGCATTTGGTTTAATATTATGACTAATGTAATTGTGGCTATGATGATGTGTGATGTGTATAGAAATGAATTGGAGCTATTGAGGAAGATATTTTCCAATGAGAGGAAACCTTAAGCAAAGGGTGACCATGGGAAGGTTTCAGTGGAAAGATTGTTGACAGGACTGTGAAAATCCCGCTAAAGCACTGTTGATGAGGTAGAGATCAGAAAGAGAGTGCTAGCAGCCAAGAACCAGTATAAAGATATTCATGCCTATGTGGCACAAGGTATGAAGGGATTTGGTAAGAACCCCTTTTGAAATATTTTATTTTCTTAGTGTTATGCATGAACTTTGAAAGGCAGTTGTATGCCTTGGATACCCAAGTAAGGTATGACTCATGAAGGAGAACCTGAATGATGGAGGTACGAACCTCTGGTAGTAAAAATCGTTTGTAACCCTTGGAAGAATTCATGAACTGATATGTCATGAATGCATTGACAATCAAGGAATGTGTAAAGGCATTCATGTGAAACCTTTGAGTTTCTTGTGTACTAATCTAGGGTTGTGATCGACCTATAGCAGGCAACATGGTCCTACTGTAAGAGTAAATGAAAACGAATAGGCCATGTGGTGAAGAGGTTGGTTAAATTCCAACACACCATGGCCAAGAACTTGTCATAAAGTGTGACAAACTTGAAATCAATGCAAGGGTGAATTGGGTATGAATGTGGCCATGAATGTTGGCACATTCATTAAAATCAATTGATATCCAAATTACATTTTGAAAATTTGGTAGGCTGGAATGATGCATAGGTAAGGGATGATGTATCATTTTTCTTTGTATCTTTGAATAGTTGAAATGACTTGGACGGTTAGTATACTTGATTTTGAAAAAGTTAATGTGCACGAAAACCAACAATTTGTTTGGTGATGGAAAGAATGAATTGCAGGAAGGAAAGGGTCTTGGATATGGTAGTGTTGTAAGTCCATAAGGAAGACTGATTGCCTGCTGAGCCAAACTGCAAGGAATGGTATTTCCTTTTGAGAAAGTGAATTTGATTGTTAGTATGCACAATTCTGAAACTGTTGTGATGATGTTGTAAAGGTGCAATAAAAATATATGTGCATGAGAACTAACAGTTTGATTAACTGAGGAATGATTGCAGGAAGAAAGAGTCTTGGATATGGAAATTATGTAAGCCCATAAGGAAGACTGATTTCTTGCTGAGCTAAAATGTCATGGGGAAGAAAATTCCATATTTGTGAATCTGGTTCTGTACAGAATAGATCTAAACATAAATGAAGAGATTGGAAAATCTGTGGGTGACAGATTTGCAATAAAATTCTGAAAGTTAGAATTTATAATGATGTATCACGAATCTTGTATACCTGTGATACAGGTGAGAAGAAACGATTTGTCTAGAAAGGATAGATGAAGGATGTCAAAGATGAAGATGATGAACATGGCTACTGTTGAGCCATGAGAACCCCGTGATAAGTCATGATCGTTGGAAATACATTTTGTTGAGGTAACACAATCTAAAGGGACGCCTCAACAGAGAAATTATGAGGGATGCCTTGACTGTAAGAATCGAAAGAGTCTCTAAAATTTTTCATGTGCAAGAAAACCTTGGCAGGGAAAGATGGATCACCCAAGGAAATGTATAATAGTGAAGAGGATGCTTGGGATCTGAGAAAGGACTTGACCGAGAAATAAAGATCAATATTTTTGAATAGCTGAATAAGAAAGGCATGATAGGTGTTTTGAGAAAGAACACCGAGGATGGTGTTCCTTTAAGGGGGAGGGAATTGTAACACCCTATTTCCCCCAATTTGTAATTAATCGTAAAATAGGAATTTCCATGCTAAGGCATGTGGACAATGTAAATGTATTATTTTTTGAGTGGCCAATAACTGACTCTGGGGGTGAAGCCTTGAAAGTACTGGCCATGATATCACTAGAGGAAGAATGTGAAAACTATACAAGAGGGTTCATTATACCAAATAACCCCAAATCTCCCTTGATAAGGATGACAAGCCTCCTTCGAATCCCAAGGAAAGAAAATAAGTTAATGAGGAAAAGACTGGTGATTGAATTACCAACCACCCCCATGAATGGGAGCATGGTCTAGCTACAGGAAGTCAGCCCAAAGTACTGCAAGGTTTGGCAGACCAAGGGAACCCGATCTTCCTTCTGACTGAAGGAAGGTGGAAGATACACACGGGGAGGCAGCAAGACATGGAAACACCAGACAAGAGCGTAAGCTTGCAAGGGAGAGGCACAGATCGCTCCAATGAATCAAAAATAGAAGGCCACGAGTTTGATGCCGAGAAGCATCTGAGAAACCTCGTCGAGGCCATAACTGAGAGAGAAATCTCTGAGTTGCAGAGAACAAGACCCGAACAGAAGCTGAAATAGAGAGAGAATCCTCGAGAACTGTGAGAATTCCCTAGTGATATCATGGCTTGGCATGGGGGTGGCCAAAGTGCTAAGAATGAATGCCTCTGAGCCTATGGTCGGGTGGAAGGATGAACACCCACAGTTAGTCGATTGGCGGCAACCTATAATAGATAAGCGATCTCCTGCCTTGTGTAATTTAGCTGTAACTATGTATGAATTGGTTATACTGTGTATGCTTTTAGGAATGTGAATGAATGCTTAATGGATATACTGTATCCCTTATATTTATACTTGGTTGTATAATTAGGCAAGTAAGAAATTATATGGTTTGGACGTGACTTGTTGTCATATATTATTGAGTTTTGTAGTGTCTTAAGCTAGAGTCGTGAACTATGAGTTCATCGACCTTAGGTAGCACAGATACGCACGGGCTCTTTGCGAGGCTAGAAGAGACCGAGACCCATTTAAGTCATAGACTTGATGAATGAGTGCAAAGGGTGCATGGAAGACTCTTCTAAGATTCAAGTTGAGGAGAAAGAGAGCAAAGCTCTTAATTCCTTCATAGTTGATGAAGCTCAGGAAGGATAGTGAGTTTCAAATATCGAACATGAGTATCCTTTCGTTTGGAATATGAACGGGCAAGATCCTTTTGGAAGGATCTGAGGCCTGTCATGACCATTAGATTTGAATAGGGAGCATAGGTGGTAACGCCTCAAATATTTTAGTCTTCGCAAGTAGCGATGAATTTTGACCGTAGATCCAAGGATCTATCAGGACCCTCCTTGACCATCGATCTGACACGAGTGGGTTAGTACAAGAGCGAGGTGGAGAGGACTTACTCTAAGTCTCAAAGTTCATGAGAGTTGGCACCAAAGGATTTGGCTGGGACTCATTAAGGAGATGAATAGATGAAAACAATTTTTCAAGGAGGAAGCGTCGATAGTCGACAGTCACCAGATCAAGAGGAGCTACAAGGAGACTAACGGTGGGAGTCATTTAACTCTCAAAGCTTAGGAGGAATAGGACCCGTAGATCTAGGAGAGATCCGAATCGTTGGTTCATTTCACGGAATCGGATATCAAGAGTTGGGAGGACAAAAGTCCTTGGTTCTCAAAGTCGTGACATGTGAAATCGCGATATGATCTGAGCCATCCATCGGAAGGGACACATGGAGGGAAATCAGTGTTTCATTGACTTATGACTTAGGGAATTCAAAGAGGTTGACCACCTCCATTCCTCGAAAAAATTTGGGTCATTGATTTGTGGGAGGCTCAGAGCCATTGATCTGTAGAGTGGAAGAATTTCAGAGCTTCGGACTTCGAGAATCCAAGGAGGAGGAGTTGGATGAGTTTTCCAACTTCGCAAGTGGAAAAATTCCAATTGATTCTAGGTCGTTGGATAGAGAGAGACCTATGAACCGTCGATTTATCTTGGTCGCGGTTTCATAGATTTGGTCATCAAGAAAACGAAAGTGAAGACTTTCCCAAAGTCACAAAGGCAAATCGTTGACTTAATCTGGGCCATTGGTTAACAGAGGGTTTGGAGCCTTCATATCTTCGAGAGTCGGAGATTTGGAAAGGGAGGAAGAACTATTCATGATTCTTTGAATCACGAAGTCCCGAAAAAAATATGGGGGCTGGGACCCAGTCCTAGAGGAAGGTCACACCATGATCATAGGTGAGAGAGATAGCACTTTCTAGGCCCCTAATTGGGTTTCAGGACTTGGAAGAGTTGGATAAGTTGGGACACCTTGCATCGAAAGCCCCAAAGTCACAAAATGCGACGCGTCATTTAGGTTAAGCATGTGGTGATGGAAATGGCCATGTGAGCGGAGGGAGCTAATGGTCACTAAGCCCTTTCAGAACTCGGGAGTTGGAGGAGATAGGGTGCCTTCCATTGAAAGTTATGAAGTCGTGAAATGCAACATGCCTCTTAAATTAAGCCTATGGTCATGGGTAGAGGTCACATGGAGGAGGATAAGGGAAGAGCTAGCCTACACTAGGCCCTTCTAGGAATTCAGGGATTTTGTCCCTTGAGAAAAGGCGAAAACTTTATTATGCCCATCGTGGTTGTGTGACAATATATTTGAGGCATTTTCTTGTACATGGTTGAGGTATGGTATTGTGAGCTTGGTTATTCTCCTAGAGATGTTATTAGTTGTATGGTTATTTTTGTAGTGAATGTTCTGAGGAAAATATGTTGAAGTACATTTTTGGTGCACTTGGTCTAGTTTATTGGCATATCTCGTGGTGCATTGTGAGAAGAATTTGTTGGTGGTATTGGTACATGATTGGGTTATGAGCGATACATGATTGAGGTTATATAACAGTGAGGTCTTGGCACATTTTTTGATGTAAGGGTTTATTATATTAATTTTGTGCACTGTGTGATCTATTTCTAGAGGCCTTTTGTTGGTTACATTGGTATATGGTCGATATACATGGTTGATGTGCATGGTTGGAACATGGTGAGGCACATGGTATGGTGATCTCAGTACATCTTTTTGAGGCATAGCTTCGTGATGTTGATACTTGTTTGATGTACATAGTTGATGTGCATGGTTAGCACATGGTATGGTACAAGTGGTGATGATACAGGTTTGGTGCATGCTTGATGAAATTGTTATGGTACATCATTGATGGTACAAGTTGAGGTACATGTTGATGCATGGTACAGGTTGGTACTTGATTGAGACACATATCTTTTGATGGTATGTGGTGATCTTGGTACATGCCTTGTAGAGGTGTGTGTTGGTAATGTTGAGAATATGGTTTGAGATATGCTCTTGGTGATGTTCACATGAGTTGCATGCAGATGAGAGTGGATTTGGTTTCATGGATGAGACAGTGATCGCTTGGATAGGTTGTTGTGACAGTGATCGGTTGGATACGTTGATGTGACAGTGACAGTGATTTTGGTAGTAAAATTTGGTCTACACTTATATTTCAGGGCGACAAGACGGAGAAATGAAAGGGGGTTGTAGCCACTTTCTGGTTAGTGATGGAGAATTAGAGAATTGGAGCTTCCTTTAGGTTGGATCCTGAGAACTAGGTGGTTGTAGACACCTTCCAGTTGGAGTCAGAGAACATAGGGGGTCGTAGCCTCCTTTTGGCTAGAGCCAGAGAATTCATGGAGTTGTAGCTTTCTTCAAGTTGGAGCCTGGGAGTAGGGGGTTGTAGCCTCCTTCCAGTTGCAGCTGGAAAATTGGGAAGTTAGTGCTTCCTATGAATGTATTTCTTTTAACATATAAGAAAATAATTCTGTGGTTTTATCCCACATTGGTTTTCCACATAAAATAATGGTGTACTATGTATTTGATGTTATGTGTTGATGTGATGCTACTTACGATTATATTCTTATGATTTATTGAATGCAATCATAGATGATACATTGATAATAAGTTGTTGAACACTGGTTTTTAAGTTGAAGAATATATATATTGTGGTTAAAAGTAATAAAAGTTATCATACTAATTCATCCNTCCCCCCCCCCCCCCCCCCCTCTCAGTATTCCAACAATTAGTATTAGAGAAATTCCTTCAATAAAACAATTTAACCATTGGAAGGACGGTCACGGAGAGCAACAATTTGTATAGAAATGGAATACCATAGTTTGATGGTCAAAATGGATTGCAGTATGAGATGTGGAGCATCAAAATGAATTTTTTTTTACATGCACATGGATATGATGTTTAGTCTCAGTTGTTACGGGATACACTGGTTCAAAGAAGCCAAACACAATAGCTAAGAAATAATTGAAAAGGAACAACAAAATAGCAAAGGATTTTATCTTGGAAGGATTGCTTGATTCAGTAAAGGAAAAAGTGGCAAAATATTCATCAGCTGAAGAAATTTGGGATAAGCTACACAATATCTATTTTTCTTCCATCACAGATTCATATATTGCTAAAGAAGATGCAGGTACAGAACAAGAGGTAAGATGTTCATCATGTCAAACAGATTCAAAAGAATAAGAGTGTGAAGTCAACAAAAGTGTGTATTTTTTCTTTAATCATGAAGAAGTGGGACATTTTGAAATTGAATGCCCTTATTTTAAGATTGAAAGTGATGAGATAGAAAATCCCAATGAAATAGAAAACAATATTGAGATTGAAAAGGAAAATAATCTTGAGGCAGAATTCAGTCAACAAGAAAGAGAACTTGAATATGAGATAATCACCTTGAAGATCCAACTAGAAGAAACCAAGAGAAAGGAAGAAGTCATGAAGATCTAGATGATGAATAAAGAACAAGAGGTTGAGAAGTTTGAAGAAGAACTCATGTTGAGAGTAAAATTTTCCAAGCTAAGTAAAAACATTGAAGAAGCATCCACATCATCAACAAAGAAAGTTTAAGAGAATCCTAAGAGTTATGAGGAAGTACTCAAAAGAAGGAATCATGGTCAACCAAAATATAATAAAATTGATAAAGATGCATCCTCAAGAAGGCCCTCCACATTCAAGCCACAAAGAAGCTTTAATCAATATCATCCAAGGCGGGAATTCAAAAGGACTACACCATTCACTCCCAAGTATGTAAATTTCTTTTATGGTCATTGTTTTTGTTGTACTAACTTTGGACATAAAGTTGCAGATTGTAGAGCTTATGAAAGAAATGTTCAAGAAAGAAATGCTTATGTGACCCCACACAATATTGAATGTTATAATTTCCACAATTATGGTCGCATAGCCCATGATTGTAGAAGTATGATGGATACTTTCTTAAGAAAGAACACTAGTATCATATATAGAAAGGTTTGGAAAAGAAAACAAGAACAGGTAAATGAAGATCAGATGAATGAAGGACACCCAGAAGTCATATTCTCAATATTGACAATAATACGAGATGAAGACAAATCTACAAAGAAAAAGGAAGATGTCAAATGTAAGAAGGTTTGAAGAAGAAATGAAAAACAAGAAGAACATGTGAATAAAGAACATGTCTTAGAGATTACAGGATTTACAGTAGCATGAGAAAGAAAAGAAGAACAGGTCTCAGAGATCACGAGATTTGCAGTAGCATAAGAAAGAAAAGAAGAACAGGTCCTAGTGATCACAGGATTTGCAGTAGCGTGAGAAATAAAATAAGAGAAGTTGAATAAAGAACATGCCCAAGAGATTGTACTTTGAGGAATTATAGTGAAAAATCAATCCACAAGTAGAAAGAAAAAAGTCAGAGTTCAGAGGGATGATGACTCTATAGACGAAGATGAATATTACTCTGCATAAGACTCTAAGTAAACATGAATATTGAACAGGGGGAGTCTAGGCAACAACGCTATAGATCCGAGATATATCTTTCGAGCAGTTTGAAGTGTTTCAGAATGATAATTGATAAAGACAATTTCATAATGGATCGATGGAAGAGGTACATAATAATAGATTGATCGATTGAGAAAGCAATGTTCCTACACATGTGTTAGTTGGTAGTTATACAGGTAGAAGGTTATGATTGTATTCATGTAGAGATATCGTCAGTAGAGGTTGTTCCAGACATGCAGAGCTTGGATTGTAGATAGAGAAGATCAATTGACACATTTTATATGTGATGATAGTTGTAGCAATGAAGACTTCGTGATAGTTCAATGACAGATGGGTAAACATTGTGGAAAATTGAGTAGCAGAGTCATGGACAATATGGACAAAGAGAGATTCATAATATGCTTAACAGGTTTGGATAGATATATGATAGTGGATGAGACCATGAGTTCATAACAGATTGGTTCAAAGACTAACTCAAAGACAGTTGGATGATCTTGATAATGAAACATTTGAATGCTTAAAATTTGAATGATTTGTATATATGTCAATGATTTACATGAGGACACGCCAATGGAAAAAAACTCCAGAAAGGGAAACAGGTATAGGAAGACCTAAATTTGATCTACATCTTACAAAGAAGTCAAGGGTAGAGAAATGGTCAAAGAAGAGATCAAAAGAGTGAAGAGAGACGGAGCAGCCCCAAGGGAGAGTTCAGACAGGGACAATTACCTTTTTTCAAAGGGGGAGAGAGAGTAATCGGAGGCATAGAAATGCAGAGAAAGTTCAGAGGCATTAAGATAGGGGGAGTAGCCCTAGGGATAGTTTAAACAAGGGGAGCAATCCTAAAGGGAGATACCCTTTGCCATTGATGTGAAAGGGGGAGATATAGAAACATTAATGAGAAGCAATGGTCATAGGGGGAGCATGAGCATGAGTGTTTTCATGTCTAAGTGTTGTCATCAATGCCAAAGGGGGAGATTGTTGGACAGTTGGCTTTCATTGATGTCAACCCTTGAACATTGATCTCGTAGATTGATGTCAACTCTTAGAGATTGATTTCAACCCTTGAAGAAAGTCTGGTATCAAATTTCAGTATCCCCAAAGATTTGGTTAAGGAACCTGAGTTTGTATGAGGAATAAAGATATGAATATCGATGAATTTGCAAGGAATACTATCATATATGGATAGTACATGTTGTGCCATTTTCGGTGATATGTGGTATGTCACATGGGTCCTCACAGTTGAGGAGATATGACTTAGTCAAGTTGGAGGACCCTCATGAATATTCTAGAATCCTCTAGAAGGTCAACAAAGAAGTCAATTATTCTAAAGGCTCCTAGAAAGTCATCAAGAAGTTTACTAGTCAAAGTGGTTGCAACTAGGAGTTAATTATGGGTAAAGTTGTTGCAATAAGAAAATAATTAAAAATAAATTAGTTGCAACAAGAAGTGGAGAGTTTAATAATTATGAGTAAAGTAGTTGCAACAAGAAAGTGGGTTAGCCCTAAAAGATGGAAGTTGGGTAAAATAGTTAGAAGATAACCCCTAAAGGAAGGCACTTGGAGAGTATAAATAATAGAGAAAGAGACTCGCATTATCACCTATTGAGCACATTTGAATGTCTATCTTGTGAAAGATTTATTGTAGGTACTCATTGATACATCTGAAGTTGCACTAGTCTGAAGTATTGAAGGAAGAGTGACGACAAAGTTTCGCATCTGCAGAAGAGAGTAGGAAAGTTGTGAAAAATCATGATTAGGGCCATCCCCGTGGCTCAAATAGTAAATGTCTTGCGAGACATCCCTGCGGTTCGCATATAGCCTGTCAGGTGATGTCCCTGCAAGACATTCGCCTTTGTCACATGAGGCACTACCAGACCTCAAGGATGAAGCATGATTTAGGTTGCATAAGTTGAGGTGAGACTACAAGAAGTTTGACAATGATCAAGTACAACATATCTATCTACATGATCAAAAGGTATGTTATATGCTTTTTTTTAGTTAGATGTTGATGATTGTGTGGGATATGGTCATGGGAGATTGAACATTTTCCTTGGAGGGACTATTGGCTATATGGTACATACATATCCCTGGTATTTGGTGTATGATTGTTATGGTTCTTTGTTAGAAGCACATATTGGGATATATTTGAGGCATTTTCTTGTACATGGTTGAGGTATGGTCTTGTGAACTTAGGTATTTTCCTAGAGATGTTATTACTTTTATGGTTCTATTTGTAGTGAATGTTCTAAGGAAAATTTGTTGAAGTACATTGCTAGTGCACTTAGTCTAGTTTATTGGCATATCTTGTGGTGCCTTGTGAGAGGAATTTGTTAGTGGTCTTGGTACATTATTGGATTATGAGTGGTACATGCTTGAGGGTATATAACAGTGAGGTTTTGGCACATGGTTTGATGTAAGGGTTTATTGTATTCAGTTTTTGGACAATGTGATGTGTTTTTATAGGCATTTTGTTGGTTATCTTGGTATATGGTTGATGTACATGGTTGGGACATGGTGATGTACATGGTATGATGATCTTGGTACATCTTGTTGAGACATAGCTTGGTGATGTTGATATTTGTTTAATGTGCATGGTTGATGTGCATGGTTGACACATGGTATGGTACAGGTGGTGATGATACAGGTTTGGTGCATGGTTGATTCATTTGTTATGGTACATGGTTGATGGTACAGCTTCAGGTATGGGTTGATGCATGGTTGATGCTTGATACAAGTTGGTACTTGGTTGAAACACATATCTTATGATGGTATGTGGTAATATTGGTACATGCTTGGTAGAGGCATGTGTTGGTGATGTTGAGCATATGTTTTGAGATATTCTCTTGGTGATCTTAGCATGAGTTGCATGTGGATGAGAGTGGATATTGTTTCATGGATGAGACAATGATTGGTTGGACAGATGGTTGTGATAGTGATCGTTTGGACAATTTGATGTGACAGTGACAATGGTAGTGATTGTGGTAGTGATAGTTGGTATACACTTATATTTCATAGCGACAGGAGAGGGCAAGGAAAAGGGGTTGTAGCCTCCTTCCAGTCGGTGCCGAAGAAACAGGGAGTTGGAGATTTCTTCAAGTTGGAGCTTGAGAACTAGGTGGTTATAGCCACCTTTCGGTTGGATCTGGAGAACACAAGGGGTTGTATCCTACTTTTGGTTGGAGCTAGATAATTTAGGGAGTTGTAGCTTCTTTTAGGTTGGAGCCTAAGAATAGGGGTTTGTAGCTTCCTTCTAGTTGCAACTGGAAAATTGGGAAGTTGGTGCTTCCTATGAATGTGTTTCTTCTAACATATAAGAAAAGCATTATGTGGTTTTCTCTCACATTGGGTTTCCACGTAAAATATTGGTGTACTATGTACTTGATGTGATGTGTTGATGTGATGTTACTTATGATTATATGCTTATGATTTATTGAATACAATCATAGATGATACATTGA
>ML791053.1:90612-103024 GCA_009831015.1 Picea engelmannii
CCTCCTAATTCCAACAATGTAAAGGAGACAATTTGTTCAAATTTAGGAGTGGTGGCTTAGATTGAGGAATTGGTTTCATCCACTCCTCTTAACCCCTATCTAGCTTTGAATTTCAAATTTGACCATGGGTGAGGGTTCAAAGTAGCTTAGTTAAACGTTGTAGGCACAAAACCCCCTTAGACCCCCTCACCTTTCCCCTCTTGTGGTATCATAGTCCCTATAGGCGTTGAAGTTCAATTGATCATGGTCTTTTTTATTAACTGCAAAAAAAAATATGTACAATATTCTCAGCACCATGATATTATGTCAATGTCACAAAGTTATAAACCATCCATGCAAAGTATTTAATCAATTTAATTACAAATAATTCCAAGAGTAAAATTTGGAATATTACATCCCCTCCCCCTTGGAATAACACTGTCCTCGATGTTCTTTATTGCAATAATGTCTATTGTGAAAATAGGGATGGATATGCCTCTCTCATGGCATCCTCCATCTCCCAAGTGGCCTCATTTGGCCCAAAGTTCTTCCATTGCACTTTTACTCAAGTGATGGTTCGGTTCTGGAGCATTGTGGATTTCCTGTTTAGTATGCACAAGGGCTTTGGTTGGAACTCTCCATGTAGTTCCACCTAGATAACATTCCAATCAATAACATGTTTAGAATCATGTACATGTTTTTTAAGCAAAGATACATGAAAAACATTATGTATTTTAATATTAGTAGGGAAAGCAAGTTTATAAGCTACCTGTCCCATCCTTTCCAAAATTTCAAATGGTTCACAATATCTGGGTGCAAGTTTGGCATAGGCTCCAAGATTCAATGAACCCTTATGCGGTTTCACTTTAAGATACACATGCTCGCCAACTTTGAATTCTTTGTGCATCCGGTTTCAGTCTGCGTAACTCTTTTGTTTGTCTTGGGTTGTCTTCAAGTTTTGTTTGATCTTGATAACTTCATGTTCCATGTCTTTCAACATTTCTAGTCCAAGTGTAATTCTATTCATTGGGTTGTCCCAACTTACATGTGTATTACACCTTTTTCCATATAGTTCCTCAAAAGGACTCATCTTTAAAGATGTTTGGTAACCATTGTTATAGGAAAAATTGACCAAATGAAGGTACTCCCATTTACTTGGTCTATTCATGACATACATGTGAAGCATGCCTTCCAATATTTGTTTTTTCCTTTATGTTTTCCCATCTGACTGTGGATGATAGGAAGTATTGAAATTTAATTGTGTTCCCAAGCCTTTGAATAGGCCTTTCCAAAATCTTGATGTAAACTTTGAATCTCTATCAGGTATGATTGTGGTAGGTATTCCATACAATATGAAGATTTCTTTCATGAAAATATCTGCAACATTGAATTCTTTAAATGTGGATTTTATAGTAATGAAATGAGCAACACTGATCAATTTGTTCTCTACAACCATAATGGCATCATGTTGTTTCACTGTCATCGACAAACCTATGATAAATTCCATGTTGATCACTTCCCATTTCCATGCAGGAATGGGTAAAGGTTGCAACAAGCATGTTGGATGTTTATGTTTTTCTTTAACCTGTTGAAATTCCAAGCATCTTGCAATATAGTCAACAATTTCATTTTTCATTCCAGGCCAAAAATATTGTGTTCTTACTACAATAATCATTTTTTGGTACCCTGGATGTCCTGAGTAAGGTTTCTTGTGCATTTCATCCAAGATAAGTCCTTTTAACTCATCTACATTATGGATGTATAATCTCTCTTTGTAGATCATCAATCCTTCTTCATTTATCTGATAGCCATCAATTTTTTGGTTTGGTGGCTCTTATTGTAGGCCTTCCTTTACTTGTAGAAAGTACTCATCCTTATCCAAGGCCTCTTTTATCTTGGACTTAAGATCATATTTTCAAGTGTTGATAGCTGCCAAATGTATATCCTAACTACTTCTACTAAGTGTATATGCTACCTTATTTTCTTTTCCCTTTATGAGTCTAATTTCAAAATCATGCTTGTTGATGAATGCTAACCATATTGCTTGTCTAGAATTCAAGTGAGGCTGATAAAAAAGATGTTTTAATTTGTTGTGGTTTGTCAACAAAAAAAAAATTCTTAGACCTATCAAGTTGTGTCTTCACATCTTCAGTGCATGTATTATGACTGTAAATTATACATCATGGGTACCATATTTCGTTTCATGCTCCAATTTCCTGGATTCATAACTTACCACATGATCATCTTGCATAAGAACTCCACCCAGTCATTCTTTACACACATATGTACACACTATGAAGTCTTTGGTTGAGTCAACAATCTTTAGTATCGGTGCACTAGTTAGAAGATGCTTCCACTGTTCAAATATTACTTCACATTTAGTATACCACACAAACTTTACTCCTTTCTTCTACAAAGAGGTTATGGGTTGGCCAATTTTTGAAAACCCCTCTATGAATATTCTGTAGTATCCCACCAGTCACATAAATGACCTTATATTTATCACATTCTTTGGAGTGCGTCAGTTCATAATGGCCTTGATCTTTTATGGATCAACTAATATTCCTTGTTCCAATATGATGTGTCCCAAAAACTACATTTTCCTCTAGTAGAAATCACATTTACTTAACTTGGAATACAACTGATGTTCTCTTAGTGTTTGCAACACCAATATGAGATGCTCCTTATGTTCTTCTTCTAATTTAGAGTAGATAAGGATATCACCGATAAAGACCAATACAAACTTACCCAGATATTTGTTGAAAACATTGTTCATGAGACACATGAAGGTAGTTGATGCATTGGTAAGTCCAAATGGTAACACTGTGAACTCATAATGACCATACATTGTTCTGAAAGTTGTCTTATGAATATCCTCATGTTTAATTTTGACTTGATGATACCCTAATTTCAAGTTAATTTTTTAAAACACTTTTGATCCTTCCACCTGATTGAACAGATCATCAATTTGGGGAAAAGGGTACTTGTTTTTCATTGTCACTTTGATCAACTATCTGTAATCAATGCATAGTTTAAGAGTACCATATTTTTTCTTCACAAAAAATATAGGTGCTCCCCAAGGAGACACACTTGGTCCGATATACCCTTTGTCTAACAAATCATATATTTGCATTGTCAGTTCCATTAGTTCAAGTGTACTCATTCTATACAGAGCTCTTGAAATAGGTGCAGAATCATACATGAGATCACTTGAGAAATCAATATCTCTTTTAGGAGGTAGAACTAGTATCTCTTCTCGAAAGACGTCCTTAAATTCTTGAAGTATTGGATAGTATTCAATATTTGACTCTTTACTTTTTGTTGACTCCAATGCGTGAATTGCATATAACTGGAAATATTTTCTAGCACTCCTTTTTAACTATAAGGCTGAAATTTGTCTGATAGAAATGGTTATCGAAGTGTCTTTCACTACAATTGGATTACCCTCATCATCTATGAATTCAAAGGTCTTATTGTAGCATTCCAACTTCACTTTATGTGCTATCATCCAATCCATGCCAATTAAGGCATCATACGAACCCAAAGGTAAAATATTCAAATCCACCCTTGTGAACACTCTATTCATTTCCACTGGGCAATCTTCTATTAATTCACTAACCTTTCTCTTTACTCCTGTAGCCAACTGAACTAACCAAGATTTCTTGTGTTTTCTTTTTTGAAGGATACATGTATAAAAAATCTTAGGTGCAATGTAGTTATTACTAGATCCAAGATCAATTAGAATAGAAATAGCTTTCTTAGCAATCTTACCATCAACTTCCACCACTAATGTCTAGTGGTCTTCCTGTCAATCCTCTAATGTAGCATATATTTTTGGAATAGTCTTTTCTACGTCATTTTCTATTGTAGTTTTTTGTATAGTATAGGTAGTCTTCTTGGTTTCCTACCTATAAGGACAGTCCCTGAGAAAATGCTCTTCTCTGCATCCCCATCGTTTGAGAGACCCTTTCCAAGGCTCCCTTAGCTTTCTTGCCACTAACTCTGCTGGTTTGTTTCCACTCTGAGATGAAAAATTCTATTGAAAGTTTCTTTGTGTTGAATTATTTGTTTTAAAAATTTTGGATTGATTCTTAAACTGTGGAGGCTTAAATCCTTTCTTTCTCTGCTCAAAATTTTCCTTTTTCTTTTCCTTCAACATCTTGTTGAATTCTAGTTTGTTCTTGCTTTGCTCATAAAAATACTTACCTTTTCTTATTGTATCATCAAGAGTCTTAGGCTCATCAAACTCAATTTTGTCTCTTTATGATTAAGACAACCCACTAAGGAAACATTGAATCTTCACTTTTGTTAATGTTTAAGCCATTATTATAGTTGTTTGCATTTCATTAGATAACAATAGCATAATCCAAGATCACTGAGAAATACACAATCACAAGAGACACAACATTTATCATGGGAAACCCTCTAGGGGAAGAAAACCCATCAAAACTTCCTTAATATAGATAGTCAATACAATGCCAAGAGATCTCTTAAACTAATACAGAAATTCCTCTCCCAGATATGCGCCACTCTCTCTCTCTCCTTCTTCTCCAGCAGCAGATCTGAAACTTGTCTCTCAATGAGCAAGTGAGTTGTGTGTCTAAGTGAGGTGCTAGCCTCCTTATTTATATTAGACTGGCACGTGTGAAGTGTCTCTTCACTGGCAGGGCCGACTTCTCCCACTGGGTGGTTATAACCACCTTAATTACATTATGGGGCCTCTTTAATATATGTTGGGGCTGACTTCTTATTCTGCCTATTATAATTAACATTTGACCAATCTGCAAAAGGGGATTTGGTACTATTACAATAGTCGACAAGATCAATCCACAATGGGGATTGATCTAATGAATAATATATCAAATAATAATAAGAATACTCTTTGTAGTTACATTATTTCAACACTCCCTCTTAACAAGAAGGGTATTCTTCAGCAACATCATGCGAGAGAGAGAGGAAAACATCATCAACAACATCAAGTGGGTGAGAGGACAACATCATCAATATCATCTTGGAACATTGACTGACGTATCTATAAATCATCGGAAGTTTTCTTCATCGGCACCATCGTCATTCTCAAGGAATTCCATCATCATCTGCATCAATATGTATTAGTATAAAAACTGATACATCATCATCATCACAACACAAGGCTAGATCATCATAATACAAGACTGGCTTTATGTCACAAATGTCAAGTTGGAAGCTCAATACTTGTCTCATCTCAATGTCTTGTTTTACATCACAGCACTTGGGTTGGAAGCAAGATACTAGACTGGCTTTACATCACAGCTATCAAGTTGGAAGCACAGTACTAGTCTCATCTCATCGTCTTTCTTTGCGTCACAGCACTCAAGCTGGAAGCAAAATACTCGTCATGCTTTATGTCACAACCATCAAGTCAGAAGAAGGATACTAGACTGGCTTTACGTCACAGTTATCTAGAAGGAAGCTCGGTGCTAGTCTCATCATATCATCTTTCTTTACGTCACAACCATCAGGTCAGAAGCAAGGTACACATCCTGCTTTACGTCACAACCATCAGATTGGAAGCAGGGAACTAGAATTTCTTTATGTCGCAACTATACAGCCAGAGGCATAGTATTAGTCACACATCATCTTTCTTTACATCACAACCATTAGGTCGGAAGAAAGGTACACATCTCATCTTACTTTACGTCTGACAACCAGGTCAGAAGAAAGGAACATCTCATCTTGCTTTAAGTCTCACAACTAGGTCAGAAACAAGGAACACAACAAATACTCCCCCTTTCGAGGAAGGTCCTTTCGGACTATGCCAATCTTATCTCGGAAGTACTCAAACTTCACACGAGATAGGGGCTTGGTAAACACATCAGTAACCTATTCATATGTGCTAATGTACTGGAGCTTTAAGGCTCCTCTCTGTACCATGTCACGGATGTAATGATAACAAATATCTATGTGCTTCGACCTGTCGTGGAATACAGGATTCTCTGTCATTTTTATGCAGCTCTGGTTGTCACATAGAATCAAGGTTGCTCTCATCTCTAAATCAAATAGGCTGGTCAACAAATTTCGAAGCCATATATCTTCGCAGCTGGTAGAACATGCAACAATGTATTCTGCTTCCATTGTGCTGAGAGCAATACTGGATTGCTTCCTACTCTGCCATGAGATCATAGCTGATCCCAAACTGAAACAACATTCTGAAGTGTTTTTCCTGTCAGAAACACTTCCTGCCCAATCTGCATCAGTATATCCGCTCAATGTGAAATCATGATCTCCATCATAGCTAAGACCATAACCTATTGTACCTTTAAGGTACCTCATCACATGTTTTGCAGCCACTAGGTGAACACATCTGGGTTCTACCAGAAACTGACTCAAGGTGTTCACGACAAAACAAATGTCTGGTCTGGTGTTCATCAGGTACATCAGCGATCCAATAATCTGTCTGTACAGTGTGGCATCAATCAATTCTGACAAAGTATCGACCGGCAGCTTCAGCTTCGCTTCCATGGGTGTATTCATGGGCTTGCATTCCAACATGTCGAATCTCTTCAAGATTTTGACCGTGTACTTCCCTTGGTTAAGGAAAATCCTCTTAGGAATCTGCCATACCTCAAGACCTAAAAAATAATGCATTAGGCCAAGGTCTTTCATTTCAAATTCCGAGGCAAGTCCTTTTTTACATTTAGTGATGAACTTTTCTTCTCCAGTTAAGAATAAATCATCCACATATAGCAGTAAGATTACTGGCTCATTGTTCATGATTTTGAAGTAGAGGTTAGAGTCTGCTTTACTCTTGGTAAAGCCTAAGCTCGTCAAGAAACTGTCTATATGGCCTTACCAAGCTCTAGGAGTTTGCTTCAATCCGTATAAGGCTTTCTTCAATCTGCAGACATGAGACTTCATGTTTTCAACCTCAAATCCTTGAGGTTGATCTATATACACTTCCTCTTCTATGACACTGTTTAGGAAAGTTGTCTTCACATCCATCTGATGCAGCTTCCACTTCATCTTAGCTGCAAGAGCTATGATGGTTCTGATCGAAGTGTATCTGGCCACAGAAGCGAATGTATCTTCATAGTCAATGTCTTCCTTCTGGGAAAAGCCACGAGCGACAAATCTTTATTTATACTTCTCAATACTTCCATCAACAACATGTTTTATTTTGAAGAGCCATCTGGAGGATACCACATCTTTATTCTTCGGTCTGGGAACTATTTCTCATACTTTGTTCTTCATTATGGATTGGTATTCCTCTGTCATGGCATATGTCCATTCTTTCCTCTGAATGGCTTCTTCAAATAAGGTAGGCTCCTATTCTAGGAGATCACACATCAAAGTTTTAGTTCCTTAGGGAACATCGTACTTCTCTCCATATTGAATAAGCTCTATAGCCCAAGCTGGATTTCTTTTATGGAGGATCGTCATCTGAGGAGGTTCTTGCACTTCTATTGTATCATGGTCTTCTAGAAGTTCCTCATCAGGAGAAGTTATGACTTGCCTCATTGGTTCTGCAGCTCTAGGAACCTCCCTCATTGCAGTATTGGGGATTATGGGTTCCTCTTCATATACCTCTTCAACCTGGCATAGTTTAGATTTCTTGAGTGCTGCATATTCATCAAAGGTCACATCCCTGCTAATCTCAATGTGATGTTGACCTGGTATATAGATTCTGGATACCTCGCAGTATCCCACAAATATTCCCTTATTTATTGAAGGGTCCATCTTGTTTCTCTTTTCTTTAGGTATATGAATAAACACTGGACAACAAAATATTTTGAGATGGCTTACCTCTAGCTTCTTTCCGGTGAACATATCTTCTGGTGTCTTGAGCCCAAGATCACTGAGAAATAAACAATCACAAGAGACACAGCATTTATCATGGGAAACCCTCTAGAGGAAGAAAACCCAGCAAAACTTCATTAATGTAGATAGTCAATACAATGCCAAGAGATCTCTTAAACTAATATAGAAAGTTCTCTCCCAGATATGCGCCACTCTCTCCCTCCTTCTCCAGTAGCAGATCTGAAACTTGTCTCTCAATGAGAAAGTGAGTTGTGTGTCTAAGTGAGGTGCTAGCCTCCTTATTTATATTATATTGGCACATGTGAAGTGTCTCTTCACTGGAAGGGCCGACTTCTCCCACTGGGTGGTTATAACCACCTTAATTACATTCTGGGGCCTCTTTAATATATGTTGGGGCCGACTTCTTATTCTGCCTATTATAATTAACATTTGACCAATCCGCAAAGGGGGATTTGGTACTATTACAATAGTCGACAAGATCAATCCACAATGGGGATTGATCTAATGAATAATATATCAAATAATAATAAGAATACTCTTTGTAGTTACATTATTTCAACAATCCCCCTTAACAAGAAGGGTATTCTTCAGCAACATCATGCGAGAGAGAGAGGAAAACATCATCAACAACATCAAGTGGGTGAGAGGACAACATCATCAATATCATCTTGGAACACTGACTGACGTATCCATAAATCATCGAAAGTTTTCTTCATCGGCACCATCGTCATTCTCAAGGAATGCCATCATCATCTGCATCAATATATATTATTATAAAAACTGATACATCATCATCATCACAACACAAGGCTAACTCATCATAATACAAGACTGGATTTACGTCACAACTGTCAAGTTGGAAGCTCAGTACTTGTCTCATCTCAATGTCTTGCTTTACGTCACAGCACTCAGGTTGGAAGCAAGATACTAGACTGGATTTACATCACAGCTATCAAGTTGGAAGCACAGTACTAGTCTCATCTCATCGTCTTGCTTTACGTCACAGCACTCAAGATGGAAGCAAGATACTCTTCATGCTTTACGTCACAACCATCAAGTCGGAAGCAGGATACTAGACTAGCTTTACGTCACAGTTATCCAGCCGGAAGCTCAGTGCTAGTCTCATCATATCATCTTGCTTTACGTCAAAACCATCAGGTCGGAAGCAAGGTACACATCCTGCTTTACGTCACAACCATCAGATTGGAAGCAGGGAACTAGACTTTCTTTACGTCGCAACTATATAGCCAGAGGCATAGTATTAGTCACACATCATCTTTCTTTACGTCACAACCATCAGGTCAAAAGAAAGGTACACATCTCATCTTTCTTTACGTATGACAACTAGGTCAGAAGCAAGGAACATCTCATCTTGCTTTACGTCTGACAACTAGGTCATAAACAAGGAACACAACAAATACTCCCCCTTTCGAGGAAGTTCCTTTCGGACTATGCCAAGTTTATCTTGGAAGTACTCAAACTTCACATGAGATAAAGGATTGGTCAACACGTCAGCAACCTGTTCATATGTGCTAATGTACTGGAGCTTTAAGGATCCTCTCCGTACCATGTCACGGATGTAATGATAATGAATCTGTATGTGCTTCGACCTGTCCTGAAATACATGATTCTCTGTCATTTTTATGCAGCTCTGGTTGTCACATAGAATCAAGGTTGCTCTCATCTCTAAGTCAAATAGGTTGGTCAGCAACTTTTGAAGCCATATAGCTTCGCAGCTGGCAAAACATGCAACAATGTATTCTTGTTCCACTGTGTTGAGAGCAATACTGGATTGCTTCCTACTCTGCCATGAGATCATAGCTGATCCCAAACTGAAACAACATTCTGAAGTTCTTTTGCTGTCAGAAACACTTCCTTCCCAATCTGCATCAGTATATCCGCTCAATGTGAAATCATGATCTCCATCATAGCTAAGACCATAATCTATTGTACCTTTAAGGTACCTCATCACATGTTTTGCAGCCACTAGGTGAACACGTCTAGGTTCTACCAGAAACTGACTCAAGGTGTTCATGAAAAAACAAATTTCTGGTATGGTGTTCGTCAGGTACATCAACGATCCAATAATCTGTCTGTACAGTGTGGCATCAATCAATTATGACGAAGTATCAACCGACAGCTTTAGCTTCGCTTCCATGGGTGTATTCATGGGCTTGCATTCCAACATGTCGAATCTCTTCAAAATTTCGACCGTGTACTTCCCTTGGTTAAGGAAGATCCTCTTAGGACTCTGCCATACCTCAAGACCTAAAAAATAATGCATTAGGCCAAGGTCTTTCATTTCAAATTCCGAGGCAAGTCTCTTTTTACATTCAGTGATGAACATTTCTTCTCCGGTTAAGAATAAATCATCCACATATAGCAGTAAGATTACTGGCTCATTGTTCATGATTTTGAAGTAGAGGTTAGAGTCTGCTTTACTCTTGGTAAATCCTAAGCTCATCAAGAAACTGTCTATATAGCCATACCAAGCTCTAGGAGCTTGCTTCAATCTGTATAAGACTTTCTTCAATCTGCAGACATGAGACTTCATGTCTTCAATCTCAAATCCTTGAGGTTGATCTATATACACTTCCTCTTCTATGACATTGTTTAGGAAAGTTGTCTTCACGTCCATCTGGTGCAGCTTCCACTTCATCTTAGCTGCAAGAGCTATGATGGTTCTGATCGAAGTGTATATGGCCACAGAAGCGAATGTATCTTCATAGTCAATGCCTTCCTTCTGGGAAAAGCCACGAGCGACAAATCTTGCTTTATACTTCTCAATACTTCCATCAATAGCATGTTTTATTTTGAAGAGCCATCTGGAGGATACCACATCTTTATTCTTCGGTCTGTGAACTATTTCTCATACTTCGTTCTTCATTATGGATTGGTATTCCTCTGTCATGGCATCTGTCCATTCTTTTCTCTAAATGGATTTTTCAAAGAAGGTAGGCTCTTATTCTAGGAGATCACACATCAAAGCCGTAGTTCCTTGGGGAACACCATACTTCTCTCCATATTGAATAAGCTCTCTAGCCCAAGCTGGATTTCTTTTATGGAGGATCGTCATCTGAGGAGGTTCTTGCACTTCTACTGTATCAGGGTCTTCTAGAAGTTCCTCATCAGGAGAAGTTACGACTTCCCTCACTGGTTCTATAGCTCTAGGAACCTCCCTCATTGCAGTATTGGGGATTATGGGTTCCTCTTCATATACCTCTTCAAGCTGGCATAGTTTAGATTTCTTGAGCGCTGCATATTCATCAAAGGTCACATCCCTACTGATGTCAATGTGATGTTGACCTGGTATATAGATTCTGGAGACCTCACAGTATCCCACAAATATTCCCTTCTTTCTTGAAGGGTCCAACTTGTTTCTCTTTTCTTTAGGTATATGAATAAACACTAGACAGCCAAATATTTTGAGATGGCTTACCTCTAGCTTCTTTCCAGTGAACATATCTTCTGGTGTCTTGAACTTGTTGAACACTTCATCTTTAGTTTTCAAGAAATATATCTAGGTTTTACGAGAGTAATCATCAATGAATGATACACAATATACATACCCGCTAATGGAGGATGATGCCATTGGGCCACATACATCTGAATGGATGAGTTATAGGACTCCTTATGTCTTGTTGTCCCTCTTCAGAAACAGGTTCTTGATGTTTTTCCCTTGTGTACATTCATTGCATACGCCTTTATGGTCACCTTTGAGTTCCGGTAAACCTGTGACTGCTTTGCATATGTATGGTAGTGCCTTGTAGTTAATGTGGGCTAACCTTCTATGCCAAAGTTCACATGAGTTTTCAATGGCGTTGGTCATTTTTAGAAAAACAGGACTGCAGAGCAATAAAATAAAACAAATGTAGAAACAAAACACAGAAGACACACAATACAAGAGAGACACAGATTTACGTGGTTCACCCAGTGTGGGATACGTCCATCAGAGAAATTGTCAAGTCCTTCCTTTATTATTATCCAGCAAATGAAGGGATACAACCTACAGTAAAACCCGTTGTAACTTCCTCTTCTTTCTCTCACAGTCTCCTCTCTCATAATACAATATTCACCATCATCCATAACCGCGATATATTTCCCTCATAAAAGAGGGTTTCCTTCTAGGGCCAAAAAACCCTAACATAATCTCTACCATTAGATCTGCGACCTTATAATGAACGGTCCAGATTTACAATGAAATTACAATATAGTTTTATAAGGCAATTTTTGCTTCGGGAGCTTCGCCCTCGAACCCCCGCTGGGGGTCCGCTTGCCCCCAGACCCCCCAGCCAGGGGGATAGGCCCCCCGGACCCCACAGAGGGGGTACCCCCCCTCTGCAATCCCCCGCGTGGAAGAGTGTACATACTTCTGGGGTGTAAATACTTCATGGGGTATAAACACGACTGAAAGTAAAAGACCTATAAATCAGGAAGATAATCAGGCTCCACAACCAACAATCTCCCACTTGGAGACTGATCTCAACAACTCTACCGCTGTTGTATATGCTGGACTCTGAACCTTCTTGGACCTGGCAAATTTCTCATCTTCATCTTCATTCTTGAAGACCAACTGAAACTGAGCAAGAACTCAGTTTCTCCCTGGTTACTCCCTTTGTTAACATGTCTGCAGGAT
>ML791053.1:106793-121032 GCA_009831015.1 Picea engelmannii
GCATCTTCCATAACTGGTAGTTTTGGCCGTTAAATTTCTCGACCCTAAAATTTCCATCTTCCGACATTGCTGCCACTCGAACCAGGAACCCTCTTTTCCTGCGAGTTACCTTATGCTCTGATACCAATTGTTAGAAAAACAGGACTGCAGAGAAATAAAATAAAAAAAAAATGCAGAAACAAAACACAGAAGACACACAATACAAGAGAGACACAGATTTACGTGGTTCACCTAGTGTGGGCTACGTCCACCAGAGAAATTGTCAGGTCCTTCCTTTATTATTATCCAGCAAATGAAGGGATACAACCTACAGCAAAACCCTTTGTAACTTCCTCTTCTTTCTCTCACAGTCTCCTCTCTCAGAATACAATATTCACCATCATCCATAACCGCGATACATTTCCCTCATAAAAGAGGGTTGCCTTCTAGGGAAAAAAAACCCTAACATAATCTCTACCGTTAGATCTGCGGCCTTATAATGAACGGTCCATATTTACAATGAAATTACAATATACTTTTATAAGACAATTTTTGCTTCGGGGGCTTCGCCCCCAAACCCCCGCTTGCCCCCAGACCCCCCAGCCGGAGGAATAAGCCCTCCGGACCCCGCAGAGGGGGTACCCCCCCTCTGCACTCCCCCGCGTGGAAGAGTGTACATACTTTTGGGGTGTAAATACTTCATGGGGTATAAACATTGCTGAAAGTAAAAGACCTATAAATCAGGAAGATAATCAGGCTCCACAACCAATAGTCATGGCAACCTTTGGGTGACCCTTTAGTTTATACAAACCATTTTCTTCATTTCCAATGATGATTGTTTCATTTAAGGTTTCTCCTTTAGCCCACATAAGAACTTCTCCATTTATAAAGACAACTCTGAAGCCTTTCTTTTCTAAAGCTGAAATGGAGAGTAGGTTCTTCTTCAAGCCTGGTACATATAATACGTCCTTCATTTTTAGTGAATTCCCTGAATTCAGTTTATGGTTTGATTCTCCCGCTCCCTTGATGGGATATTGGTAATCATCTCCAAGTGTCACTTTTTGAGAAAACTTCTTTTCTGAGATACAAGAGAGAATGTTTCTTTGTCTCGTCATGTGCTTGGATGCACCACTATCAATGAGCCAAGTGTCATCTCCAGGGGTTACAGATCCTGAGAGGGACGAGATCAAGACATGGTCTTTGATCTGCTCTCTTATCATCTTTGCGGGTGGCTCTTCATCTTCGACTACATGGGCATGGAGCCTCTTATGTTTTCTCTTGTATTCTTCTCATCTGGCTGGACAAAACTTCACAATGTGTCCCATCTTGTCACAATGATAGCATTGTACAGATGAGTAGTCTCTTTCTTTTCATTGTCCTTTCTTCTGAAATCTCCTTGGATGAGATTCTTTATGATTGAATTTGTTTGACTATTGAGGCTCTTTATGAGTCTCCTTTTGGAAGTAGGGTTTCTTCCTTCCTCCTTTGGTGTGAGTAGTTAGGGCTTGATCATCATCTCTTGTTAGTAACGCTTCACGATTCACTACTCTTGTTTCTTCTTGGATGCATTCTTCCCAAACTATTAAACTTAAGTTTCTCCGTTATGGCACATATCGTTTGGATGAAAGCATCCCAAGGTCTTGTGAGACCATTTAGGGCCGTCATTATGAGTTCGTCTTTGTCTATGGTATCTCTAATAGCTTCTAGTTGTTCTTTGAATTCTAAGATTCTGGAGAAGTATTCCTGAATCATTTCTCCTTTCTGCATCCTTGTATTCTTCAGTTGAGTTCTTAGATTCATCTTCCGGTTTATGTTCTTTCTTTCATATAGTCTGGTCAAGGCATCAAACATTTCTTTCGGGGTCTTCTTAGATGACACATAAGGAATCAGGTGGTCTTTGATTGAATCTGCAATGATTCTTTTGGCCCTTATTGTGTCATTTTGATGGTTTGCCTTTTTCGCAGCATCGGTGGGTTCCGGTACTTTTTCTTTGACGAATCTTGCTAGGTCATTCTCTTCAAGAATGAGGCCAATCCTATACTTCCAGGCATAGAAGTTTTCCACTCCTTCTAGCTTGTCAACAAGCTTAACGCTTGCAGACATCTTTACCTGGAGCTAGGAAAATGACCGAAAAATGAAAGTGCTTAAAATCAAAATCTGAACTTACCAGGAGGTGCGTTTCGCTGAGGCGAGTAGCCTGGTGTGTTTGGATCTGAGAAAATCCAACTTTTTCTCCTCCAAATTTGATCTGTAGAGTTATGGACTGGTGCTTCTGGTACCTCTGGTACTTCTGGTACTTCTAGTACACTGGTTTTATGGTACTTTTAGTACTTTGTGAAACTAGGGTTTCACTTTCCAGAAGATCCAGCCACTGAAAATGTGTGCTGAAAGTGCTAAACTGATCCTTAGGGGAGGGCGCACTTTTCTAGATGGTTTTGGGGCTGAAAAGATTCACCATAAAAAAACCCTAATTTTCATGTACGACAACAGTGACGTTTTTCACTTGTGAAAGATACTTCCTTTAGCTTGGCTCTGATACCATGTTAATGTTTAAGCCATTATTATAGTTGTTTGCATTTCATTAGATAACAATAGCATAATCCAAGATCACTGAGAAATACACAATCACAAGAGACACAACATTTATCCCGGGAAACCCTCTAGGGGAAGAAAACCCAGCAAAACTTCCTTAATATAGATAGCCCATACAATGCCAAAATATCTCTTAAACTAATACAGAAAGTCCTCTCCCAGATATGCGCCACTCTCTCTCTCATTCTTCTCTAGCAGCAGATCCAAAACTTGTCTCTCAATGAGCAAGTGAGTTGTGTGTGTAAGTGAGGCGCTAGCCTCCTTATTTATATTAGACTTGCACGTGTGAAGTGTCTCTTCACAGGCAGGGCTGACTTCTCCCATTGGGTGGTTATAACCACCTTAATTACATTCTGGGGCCTCTTTAATATCTGTTGGGGGCGACTTCTTATTCTGCCTATTATAATTAACATTTGACCTATCCGCAAAAGGGGATTTGGTACTATTACAATAGCCGACAAGATCAATCCACAATGGGGATTGATCCAATGAATAATATATCAAATAATAATAAGAATACTCTTTGCAATTACATTATTTTAACAACTTTTTCATCTTTGATGTATGAAACATACCTTTGCAATTCCAAGAATTTGTTTGCATAATCATTCATGGTTAATTGACCCAATTTTATTTCATGAAATTCCTTGATTGTTCCATCATAATACCTCTCTGATAAATACTTCTGATAAAAGTAGTTTTTAAACAATGTTCTAGTGGTTTTCTTTTCACTGAGCTTCTTTACATTCTTGAAAACCTCCCACTAGATAGATGCTATGTCATTCAAGTTGTAAATAGCCACTCTAGCTTTCATATTGTCAGAGTAATCATGCACCTGCAAATATTTTCTCATACCAAGAAGCCATGCCTCAGTTTCCTCACCAGACTTCACCTCACCATTAAAGGTAGGTGGTTTTATCTTTCGAAACGTCCCCTGTAAGTAATCCTTGGAAATTTTCTTCTTCTTATGCCTAGAAGGTTTGGACCCATTACTAATGGATTCATCAGAAGTAGATGTATCAATATTAGCACTAGAGGTATGATTTTTATTGCTAATTGACCTCTTCCTCGAAGGAATTTTACCTGTTTTACCTGATATTTGACCCTGTTGCATTTTTTCTGAATCTCAATCAAGCTTTGTAACATAACGATATTCAATTCCCTCTATTCTTCTTAGGCTTTGATAAGTTTCTCATTATCTGCTTTCAAACTTCTCATAGTCTCAACCAAGTCTAGAGGAGTCTCTCTCCTCTCATGAGTTTTAGCGTCTGGAATGTGTGGTGTATCTTCCATGATATGTGTACCCTATCTTTTTCTTTCTTTGTATAAAAACCATGTTAGATAACACACAACAATGTTAGCTTTTTTGACATCTTAAAAACATTTCAAATTTCAAGCCCATACAGCCCCTAGTGTTGTAATCTGGCTCTAATACCATATGTAACATATCCATAATTGAAATTTCAAAATATTTTATCTTTCATCACAATATTGCGTAAATTAAAAAAAAAATGTATGCTTATAATTTCTTTCGTACAGAGGAATAACCATTTCTTATTAAGTTGCCACATTTCTCTATTACGTACACAACTTAGACATTCTAAGTAAGCAAAAGAATTCATACAACTCATGTGATACAGGAAGATCTCAGTGGCCACCCACCTATTCCAACTGGCTCAAAACATTTTTTTGGCAACTTACTATTTTTAGCAGTTTTTCGGGTCTCAAATTTTTGAGACCATTTTGAGGGTCTAAACGATGTTTTTCACGATCAGACACCTCAATGATAACCAAAAGTTTTAATTGAGCCCCCTAAATGAAGCTCCTTGTCAAAACCTTTCCAACGAGATATTGTGTGCCCTAAACAAAGGTCGTATGCAAAAGTTACAACCCTGGGAAATTGATGTACTAACTTACCCCAACAGGGCCCACATGACTTTTAGCGCTTCAACTCCTAGGGTTAAGTTTTTGGATGTCTAGAGTTTTGACATTCATGTTTATTATAAAAAGACTTTCAAAGCCTCATTGTACTCATCTTCTTGCGAATGAGCATAGCCGTCACATCTCTTCTCAGAGATAAGTTGCCACCATTCTAGCAAACTTGTTTTCAGTTTGCATTTTACAATTTCGACATATTTCTTATTTAATAGAAGTCAAATTTTACTATATCTCTGTTATTATTCATTGTGCCTCTGTGTTAATATTATAATTCTTTGTTTTCATTTTGTTCCACTCATAAATCCGGATCATCATGTGGAGTGGCCCTTACCCATCAACAAAGCTAAATTAACTTTGCTTACATCAAGAATTTTGTGTTTTGGTTTCAATGGAACTACGCTATCTTTTAATGTACAAAAATAGCAAATAAAGGAGTACTTGGAACGGTTATTTTTCCTTCGTTCTTATAAAAGATAATAACTATTATCAATAATGACCAAAATTAAATCTATGTATGGTGCTATGGTAAAAGATATTCAACTATTGGAAATAACTGATAAACAATTTCTTGTAACTATTCATCCTAGACTCAAATTAGTCATATTCATACTTGATATATATATAGGTAATGGTATGAAAGTGGATCACACCTGTACTAATCACAAAGGGAGTTCAAGCAAACCATCATCTTCCTAAAACAATGATTTGAGATATTCACAAATGGTTTCTTCAAATATATCGATGCCACAATAATATGTCTTCTTCAGACTACAAATTCACTGAATGTTTTCAAGCCAAGGTCATTATGAGTTTATCATCACAGGTTTCAACATATGACAAGAATTTATATCCAACATAAAGATTCAAATGATGAATAATGTAGTTATTTATAGATAAGAGTTAGATTGTACATGTAGTGAGGCAGGTTTGATTGTTTATGAGCTACAACCTTAACTTGCAAAAATTGTTGAAAACCTCCTTACATGTCTACATAATTATAGGTGTCAAACATTTTTCACCATTTCTCACCATTTCAGAGTTCGGCAAAATTGCAATATTTCCATCAGATTCTATCATGTATGAAGGTATTGAATTGGCATTTAATTAAGAGCACCATACAATCAAAAGAACTAGTAAAGCTACTCCAAACATATTAGCAAGTATTAAACATTCCTATGCAGGGTCAAAGACATATAAAACAGAGAATCAAAAATTTGTCTACTATCAACAAAAATGTTCACAAAATCTAAAACTGTAGATAATCTTTCAATAGTCATTGTGAAATAAAAAAATTTGAGTCCCAAAGGAAGGAGTCAATTCCAACCAAAAACATAAAATCGGGCCCTAAATAACCACAAAAGAGCAGTATATGACTTGGCCTACAATCGCAAGCGTTCTCTTAAGAGCTGGCAATAACCAATAGACCAATCTAGTCAATACAAGTACATAGCGTAAACACACAGTGGAAGTAATGAGATAGAGAAATTTATTGTCAAGGAAACTAGTATGTCATTGGATTACCCCGAGAGTAGATCTTTATAATAAGTTTGTGACAAAATTGAATACTGCAGATAAATATAGATTGTATACTTCCCCAGAACAACATTCACTGCATAGGGATGGCTAAAAATAGCCAATAGACAAGAGACTAAACCCTGTGTCTCACCACTAGTGCAAAGAAATCCTAATTTGCAACTCCACTCTCAGAAAACTTCAACTAAGGACATTTATAAATAGGAAATCCAACGATGTTGGCCAACACCAATGGACAAAAACATTAGTGAAAATACATGTTAAGCCTGCACACAAACTTGATCTTGTAATTTTTGCGTAACACAAGCTGATGAATGGAAGGGGTAAACAAAAAGCTTACGAGGATTATTGCCTCTAGGCCTAACAAGATCATCAAGCAAATGGGCAAGTCTAGAAAATGTAAATAATGGGTTCACTTGCTTGCCTCCATTTCACATGAATGCACATGGGCTCAGTGAGCCTATTTAGATAGTGTTTGATCTTAACCACTGAACAAAGAAGAATATCTCTAGAAGGAGACAACTGACTCATGATGTCTATACTTAGTCTGTGGATGGAGAAATGAAAATTTTAAAATACTAGCACTATTAAAGCAGATCCTTGCATCCTCACGCTTTGCAAACTTGAACTTCGATCACACATATACCTATGTTTCCTTTGCGTTGGGTTACTGCTAGTCATGTTGTAGTCAACAACTGAAGAGTTTGCAGACAGAGGGTAAGTATGCTTTCAAGAAAAATGAATATAGGCCAACAAACAAGGATGTGTGTGGGACATGCCAGAGAATAAAGTGTGCATTAGGAAGTGGGAGAAAGAATATTAAAAGTTTTTGGTTCATTCTTAAATTGTCCCTCTTCTCTTTGAAGAACCGTAGGTTGCTTCAAAATGAAATCTAAGTCTGAAATTCGAGATCATCAAGACTTTTCACATTGGTAATTGGATCCATGTGACAAGTAGCAAGGTTCTAAACTAAGATGTGGGCCTTTAGAATCATGCTTAAACTACAGTGGAATAGGAGATTGCAGAATTTAAAATTTTAAGATAGCAATAAAAATCGGGTTGTGAGCTTTGTGGTTTCAATGGTTTGTTGCATTAGCAAAGGGAGATACATATATGCCGTAAACCTCTTACCTTCCTTTGAGATAGCAACGATTCCATCTTCACAGCCATGGAAAGGGGACTGTGTCATAAAATCAGGACAGAACCTGACAGGATTCCAGTGCAAACGGACAGAATATTTGTGGATTTTAATTGTCTCCTTGAAGATTGGTAGAAAGAGTGCATTAGCTAGCCAATTAAGGTATCAGTTCTCACGTGCTTTTGTATCTCATCTCTGAAGGGCAGCACCAGTTTCTTCCAGATCTTCGAGGAAGCCAAGGGCACTTAATAAAGAGCAAGCCACATGCTGCAATTCGCTCATTCTCCATCCCACTAGCGTTAATTCTATGGATATTTGCAATAATAGCATTCTGAACACTACAAAAATGCTGTCCATCATGCAGGGGCTTCTGACAAACTTGGCTGGAGGAGCCTCATAATTTCCCCATCAATTCTTTAGATCTTTTCCAGATCACCTTTACTGAATATCCTTTCCTTGTGTTGTTACAAATGATTCTAAGCTTCATGCCTTTAGCACGTACTAACATCCCACATAATGACTCACCAAATATGACCAATAAATACCTCTTGTATTACTAAATTTCTGCCCCCTTGATCTTCGTACAATAAATTCTACTCACAACATAAACAATATTTCTACATGGACTGCCAACCCAGACAATGAAAGAGCAGAAATTCACAGTATGCAAGCTTGTGCTTGTTGCTTCATGCTATCCACCATTACCAGTAATCTCCACAGGAACATAGTCCATCCTTAAAATGATGAAAACGGTTTGCATCCCTCATAACAATTTCTCGCTTGACAATCCTGGAGATGAACTTTATGGCATTGTGGCAGTCACCGCAAACACGAAGATTCTTTGTGATTCGGATAGTTGTCCCAGGGTATGTGTTGATAAGGCCAAAAGCAATTGCCAACTTCTCGCTATGACTAAATAGCATGTGTTCCTTCACCTCCTCCTCAACATCATGAAGCACAAAATTTGTGTTAGGTATATACCCCAAATCCTCCATCTGCCCAGTTAAGGTTTGCAATGTTGCATAAATTTGTTCAGATTGTGGATGCGATGTGTCCCCTATAAGGAATGAATGTACCCTATTATTTAGTTCAATCACACTACATCCTGGTGTCTTTTTCAAACCCCTGTCTTTCATCAATAACCTTACCTTTTCCATGTTATCCCACCTGCCAGCCACTGCATAGATATTTGACAGCAGTACATAATATCCAGCATCTTTGGGCTGCAAGTTAAAAAGATGTTCAGCGACATGTTCTCCAAGCTCTATATTACAGTGAATTTTGCAGGCACCGAGTAAGGCTCCCCAGACAGCAGCATCAGGTTCTATTGGCATCCTTTTGATGAATTCAAGTGCCTCATCCAAATGGCCAGAACGGCCAAGAAGGTCAACCATGCATGCATACTGCTTCACCTGGGGTGTGATGCTATAATCTTGGCTCATGCAATGAAAATAGTGCCAGCCTTCTTCCACCAGACCTGCATGACTGCATGCTGACAAAACAGAAGTGAAGGTGATGTGGTTTGGTTTTGGACCTAACTGTTGCATTTGGGAAAAAATAGAAAGGGCATCATGACCACGGCCATGTACTCCATACCCTGCAATCATTGCACTCCAGACCACAACATTTTTTTCATAGATTCTGTCAAAAACTTGCTGGGCATTCTCTATGCTGCCGCATTTGGCATACATATCTATGAGGGCTGTACCTATGAAAACACAAATTGTAAATCCATTTCTAATTATGTAGCCATGGATCCGCTTCCCTTGTTGCAGAGCTCCTAAATGGGCACATGCCGAAAGCAAACTCACCATGGTGACTTGGTCAGGTTTCATTCCTGCCAATTGCATTTGATTAAAGAAAGCCAAGGCATCATTGTCATATCCATTCTGTGCATAACCAGCAATCATTGCATTCCAGGACACCACATCTCTTTCAGACATTGTGTCAAACAATTTCAGTGCAACCTCTACACTTCCACATTTGGCATACAAAGATACAAGAGAATTCCCCACAGAATCATCTGACTGCGGTCCATTTAAAATTACATAACGATGAATGCATTTTCCCCGAGGCAGATATCCTAACTCGGCACAAGCCAAGAGCACACTCAAGAGGGTAACCGAGTTCGGCTTCACACCAACCCTTTGCATTTCATGAAAAAGTTCCAAGGCCTGATAAGCATAGCCATTCTGTGCACACGCATCAATCATTGTAGTCCATGAAACCACATCCCTTCTGGGCATTCCATCAAAAACTCGGCACGCATCCTCTATATGATTGTGCTTTGCATACATATCAATAAGGGCTGTCTCAACAAAAAAATCTGACAGAAACCCATTTCTTATTACATAAGCATGGATCCACTTACTTTGTTGCAGAGCTCCTAAATGAGCACACGCCGAGATCACATTTGTAACAGTGAAAGCATTGGGCACCACTCCTCCCAGCAGCATTTGATTGAAAAATTTCAAAGCTGCATCCGGATCTCCATTTTGCACATATCCCCCAATCATTGCAGTCCATGACACTAAATTTTTTTGAGGCATTTTGTCAAACACATGGTGTGCATCTTCTACACTCCCACATTTAACATACATATCTATCAACCCAGCCACCACATAAACGCCCGGCTCTATCCCAGACTTTACTATATGGTTATGAATCTGCCTGCCTTCTTGCAGAGACGATAGACCAGCACATGCCTTAAGTACCAAAGAAAACGTGAAATCATCTGGCCGAATGTCTTCCTTCTGCATTTGGTAATAGAGCTTAAGAGCTTCTTCACAGAACCCATTGCAGGCATACCCTGTAAACATGGCATTCCATACCAAAACATTTGGTTCGTAAATTTTGTCGAACAATTTGCGTGCATCCTCAAGGCAACCCAACTTGGCATACGTTTTGACAAGCTTAAAACCCAACAAAATACTCAGCCGAAGTCCAGATATGTGTATGTGGGCATGGATTTTATCAAGGTTTTTGATGTTGGTGCAAGCCTCCAACAGAGAATAATAAGTATTGGCATTGTTATTGACATGATTGTGGAGTTGAGCGGATAAAACGTTCAGAATCGGTGGTGGTTTAGGTGGATGAAATGAAGTGAGATTTATGTGAATGAGTTTATCATTGGTGTATGAAAAGAAGTGGCGACGGCACCGCCCGTGGATGGATGGCATTGGAGTACTATCATTATTACAGTCCTCACACAATGAAGTGAATAATATAGAGTTTTTGGTAGTAGTTTATATATATATTTGAATTTTAGAATTTTTTTTAAGTTACTAATATATAGATACAATATTTTTGAATTTAGAGGAGACACAAAATGTTAGGAGTTGTAGAAGCATAAAATTTAGAAGAGAGAAGATTTTGGTGATGTAATTATGGTAAAACCAATTTCATGGAATGATAGAATTTAGGAGAGGGGAGATTTTATAATTGTAAAAGTAATTGCAGAATAAGTATTTAGAAATAATTTGAAAACACTTATCTAATTATCATTTCACGTTTTACACAACATGTTTTATGGAGGAGGAGAAGGTCGAGTAAGTTAGCTACTCACCATGCAACCAATCAACCATTATGTTAGGAAGAGACATCACTCTCTTCTGGTTGCTCATATTGGCATAAGGAACATTGAATGTTGGGACTTATATGTTGTTGCAAATCAAATGTGGGATAACACACAAGAGGAGACGATATTTTACAATGGTAGAAGCAATTCCAAGACACCACAAGATATGTGTATTTGGTTTCGTACACACACATCCATGCAACATATCTCACAAAGGACGAGAATGAGGTCTAGCAAGAAAGCATAGTAACCTTGTAACTAATCAACCATTGTGTTAGTAGGAGACACCATTTGGTCATTGTTCTCATAGACATAACATTAGAGAGTGGCTCAAAATTTCATCCCAAGTTATGAAAATGTTGTTCACCAATGAATTATGAAATTAGTGCAGCCACAACAACAAACTTAGTGCATCTGACACACTGGTGAGGAGTAGGAAGATCATGGCATTGTGCAATCTTAAAAGTATGATTTTTTTTTAGAATTAACTGTATTTTGGGTCAGTTTTTTAGGCAAGAAACATGTAGGATAACTTAGAACTTTTTCCTAGTTCATCTCCTTGTGTTGATAGACTTAATTATCAAAATGTGCTATGTTTTGGAAAATCCAGAAGTAGACTATGTACTCGTTGTTAACTTCAACACAACAATGTTTTTATATAATTAATACAAATTCGGTCTCGGTTAAAAAAAAACAAGATGCTTCAAGAGTCTTAATTTTGAGCATCCATCACCTATCAAAAGGTGTGATACCATTTTATGCATTTTAATTTTCGAGCATCCAATACCTATTAAGAGGTAGGATACTATTCAACACATAGAGGTGTGAGGTCAAGCCTAACTTAACAACCACAACAATTTACAATGGTAGGAGTGTGTTACCCCGAAGGGAATTCACCCACCATTTTTTTGAGAA
The DNA here is from genome assembly GCA_009831015.1 of Picea engelmannii. Classification (NCBI taxonomy): domain Eukaryota; kingdom Viridiplantae; phylum Streptophyta; class Pinopsida; order Pinales; family Pinaceae; genus Picea; species Picea engelmannii. Next base: position 118,466 of record ML791053.1, read on the forward strand.
ATCAAATCCTTGTGGTGTTGTAATAGTACCATGCTCTGATTGACCCAACTCATCTTTCATGGAATTTTCAAACAACTTTTACAAAAAGACAAATGGATTCATAAATCAATCATACACATTCACATGCAACAACTTAACTATGGATTCTCATTAATCAAGAAAATTTGTATAACACCATTGTAGATACACTATTAACCATTTATAACCACCTTTTACAAAGTTAGAATGGTGTATGAATAATATATTAAGGTGTAATATGAAATGATTCATCTCCCCTATATTTATAATCTAGATTACAAATGTCTACAAAATTTGGGAAGATGAAGAAACAAAGAAGAGAAGACGATCTATCATGGTAGTTGGGTTTTCAACTTTAAAACTAAAATTTGAAGTCATAACGTCAGAATTGTGCAAATGAAATGCTACCGCATTCACAACACAGTCTTAAATGCCCAGTTTGATACATGCCAAGGCTAAATGGTGCAATGTACATCTTGCGCTAATGATTATGTATGAATTTGCACCTCTCATACAAATGTCAAAGTTGTGCACCCATACTTGGACAATTTCTTACAATTGCATTTAATTAGCATGACTCTTCCAATAATGCATTTATTTGATCTCTAGCTTCTTCCAAGATTGGTTCTCCTTACTCAAGTTTCATTGGTTCTCGACAACCCTTTGTTAATAGATGGATTATCCTAGTCAGCGATGATGCATAATAATGGACTTACAATGCTTTAAATGGTTTAATATTAAAAAAAATGTTACCATTAAATAACTAAAACAATAACAATGTACTAGATATGCCTTGAACATTCATTTCTTTCAAACAAGCATAAACCTCTCTTAATTTTGAATTTATTAAGCGTCAACTGAGATTTAAAAAAATTGAGATGCAAATATTTTGGTGCTTAAAAGATCCTAAGTTATTGACGGATCTACATTTGTGTGTGTGTTAAATTGGAACCCGTCTTTTTATGGATGGTAAACTTGGAAAGAAACTCAACCCACCCTCACACACTTAAGTGAAGAATAGGTTTTTCAATACCTTGCTAATGCCCTACAGTAATTTGCACAAGGCTACATCACCAATATTCAATACAATCAATAGCCACATTTGATAAATCCCATCTAGAGGATGAGCATGACTGCTAGGATTCAAACTTGGGTCATTATCACAACAACCACTCCAAGTTATCGATAAAGCACAACCCAATGAATTAATGTGTTTGGACATGTATGTTTGTATTTTTCCAAGAAAGAAAAAACACAATTTCTATTCCAACCGAAATGAAAATTACACTTTTCAAATGCCAAAGCACATTTTGACAAAGTCAAAATATATATATATATATATATAATTGTTACATGTCTCATATGTATTATTGGGTGTTTATTAATTTTTTAATATTATATTGTATTGACTTACCTAACATGTCATATTGATATTAGGTAGGACATTACACATGTTCTTCACATTAAATTGTAAAATGCATCTTATTTCTTTCAGTATAATAAATAAATGAAAATATATTACTTTTATTTAAAATGTATAAAAAAAATTCAATCTCATTGATCCGGATTTATGTAGGAACACAATGAAATACAAAAATACACATAAACACATAGATGCAGTGGAAATAAGACTTCATTTCATTAATAACAAATGACTGAAATATGCTTACAGACAGAATGGAAATAAACTAGCTAGGGCTCTGGTAGATTATCTCTGAGAAGAGATGTGGCCGCTACTCGCATCCATGAGAAGATGATTACAATGAGGCTCTGAAGGCCCTTTTTACAATAAACGAGAATGCCAAAAGTCCTAGACATCCAAAAACCTAACCCTGGGAGATGAAGCGCCAAAAGTCATGTGGGCCCCGTTTGGGTAAGTTGGTGCATCAACTTCCCGGGGTCTTAACTTTTGCATACAATCTTCAGTTTAGGCGTATGATAGCTCGTTGGAAAGATCTATCCGAGGCCTACAACGCTCGAGACAAAGTAGCATCATTAGATGCTATTTTGCGAGAGCAACATACCCAAGAAAACATCGTTTAGGGCCTCAAAATGGCCCCGGAAGTTCAGGACCCGAAAAAAACTGCTAAAAATAGTAAACTGTGTGAAAACTAAAAAACTGAAAGAAGCAATGGTGGGGGTCCAAGTGGAATAGGTGGGTGGCCACCAATATCCACCTGGATCATTCCTCCCCCCTTAGGAAGCAATGGTCCCCATTGCGTTGAGTTCCTCCATGAGATGAGGAAACTTATGTTGAACTTGGTCCCTAGTGAGCCATTTGCCTTGGTGAAGGAGTTGACCTACTTTAACAACTCGATATAGCGGTATCCTTTGTTTTCGGGTGTGCTTGATCTGTGTATCCATGATCTGATTAGTTCTGGCTTGTTCCATGCAGTCTAGATTTAACTCTGTTGGTGTGAGTTGTTCTTCCATGTCGGATGTGTCTAGTAGAGGTGGAAAGTAGGGCCGAAGGTGGTCCACATTGAACACTAGGTGCAGACCAAGGAATGGTGGAATGTTGAGCTCAAAGGCATTTTCCCCTACAGCCT
>ML791053.1:128400-159026 GCA_009831015.1 Picea engelmannii
CATTTAGACATCCATTCCTCAAACCTTTCCTTTACTTGTTCCTTTAAATTGGTGCAAACACTTTGTATCTGGAGAAGGAGAACAAAGTATGATCAAATTCACGGATTTTACATGTTTGCATCCTTTGTTTAAGTTTGTAAAAGGGATAATGATGTTACAAAATAACATTGGGGATGATGTTATTTAGAGATGGATTATCTACGGATTAAGAGAATTAATTATTATATGAATTATGACTCGTAAAAGTTGGGTGAATAAGATTGTGGTCGATGCATGAGTAATTATTGTAGGTATCATTAAAAGTAATGCTTTGGAACGTTATTGTAAAAATGCCAAGTTATATTTGAGTAGATCGGTTAGATATAGAGAGAAAGGTGAGTTTTAAATAATGGTGTGACAAGATGTATGCATGATGTCTTGTATTTTCTTAATGAAAAAGGGCTCTTCAAGGTAGACAGGTAAGGTTACCAATTGATAAAGACTTACCTTTAAGTTAGTTGATAAAAGGTCCATGGAATTATTATGAATTAATTTATTTTGTGGATCTTGCAACCAATTGATAAAGACTTACCTCTAAGTTAGTTGATAAAAGGTTCAGGGAATCATTATGAATCAACTGAGTTTGTGGATCTTTGGATATTTTGGAATGAAATAAGATAAACAATGAATGTTTCAATGCTTTTTTAGACATGTGATTTTGAGTATTTTCACTATCAAAACTAACAAATGTGATTTCGAATTGTTGTAATAGTGAAATTGTTTATTAAGATTGCACATTAAGAAAGTGTTTTGAGGGTTTTCACAACTTCTAAATCAAACTATATTTTTTTAGTATCCAATTCCATTGATTTCAACATGTTTTAGGTGAAATTTGACATGTTAAACTTCAACAAATGTGATTTTGAATTGTTGTAATAGTGAAATTGTTTATTAAGATTGCACATTAAGAAAGTGTTTTGAAGGTTTTCACAACTTCTAAATCAAACTATATTTTTTTAGCATCCAATTCCATTGATTTCAACATGTTTTAGGTGAAATTTGACATGTTAAACTTCAACCATACCTTGTAAAAAAATACCAAAACATTGGCTAATTATCCTACTCCATATTAAAATTACTTGTTACATTTTAGAAAAAAATAAAGAAAAAAACTATAAATAAATGACGAGTTTAAATAGTTCAAAAGCTTATCTTCACTTTGTAAGTAAACACATAACAAAAACACTAAAACTCACCAATCAAAGTACTAGGTTTACAAGTGTTTGTAATTGCACCAATTACAAGCAAGCCTTTATTAAACACAAGAAGAATAGCATACTTCTTGTGTGTATATAAATTTTTTAAACAAATTAAAAATGCTTTAATGTTAGATATTTTATACCAGAAAAGTAACGTCACATACATATAAGTTTTTTTTAAATTAAAAATGCTATAATATTAAATGTTAAACAAAATGCATTTTTGTTATAAGAAGATAAATATCATTCAAAAGAGCAAAATGTTTTGTTAAATTTAATGCTTAATTATAACATATTCGTTATTTATTTTTCTGTAAAAAGTTATGCTAAATTTAATGCTTAATTTTAACATATTCATTATTTAATTTTCTTTATAGTTTGAGTTCTTTATTTTCTTTAAGTGATTTTGGTTTTGTGATTAAACTTTTCTTATGAGATTTGAATTTATTAATGATTTCATCGAACTTATTTTTATCAACTCAATAAATTATTTTTGTTACTATAAATTTTATTAAATTTATTTTCATCAATTTTATAAATAATCTTTTATTATTATAAATTTTAATAAAGATATCATCAAATTTTTAAGATATAAAGTTAAAAACCATTACAATAATATACTCATTATAAGTTCAACATAAAATTATTTACGAGAATTGAATTCAGGTGGAGACGATAACACATTCCTCCCAACCACATGAACTAAACATTTTGATATATATTTTATTTTGTTATGTTCTAACTTATAATATAATTCGTAAAAAAAAAACTCATAATCTTTAATTATTAAATCCACTAAAATTTCATGAAACCCACTTTCATCAACTTTAGAAACAATTTTTTATCATTATAATAAGAATTTAGAAAAGATTTAAAAAAAAAATCACTTCTTAATTTTTGAAAATGTATATGCCCTACTAGTTACATTCCAACTTTATAACTTCTAAATAGAAAACACACACTCTTTTTTTTTCCGCAAAAAAAAATCATACATTTTATTCGAGAGTATAAAAGTTACAATCCTTAGGCACTTCTATGCATCAACATACAAAAAACCACTGTAATACTCCTAATACTCCTTTCTTCAGAGCGCTCCAACCTCATAAAGAGTTCACAAAAATGTCTAGAATTTTTCAAAAAGGGTCAAAAAAACAAGCATCATATATGTGTGTGTGTGTGTGTGTGTGTGTGTGTGTGTGCTCAACAACATACAAAAAATAGCTGCAAAAATCCTATCTGCAATAAGCTCCTACCTCATAAAGTGGTAAAAATAGATAAGAATTTTTCAAAATAGATCAAATACCAGGCACCATATCCATGAAATGATATTTAGCAATCAAAGTGTGAACAAATTGTTTTCGCTATTGGAGCTCAACATCCAATCAGTGAACTCCTCCAAAGAAACCATATTAACTTCCAAATTGATGGCATCTTTAGACAAAGGATCAACATCATAATTGTTTTCCCTAAATATATGACAAAAAGTGATATCCTAAAAGGTAGTAGACATAGTTTGTTAGAAAAAGAAGGATCGCAGAACAATAAAATAAAACAAATGCAGAAATAAAACAAAGAAGATACACAATACAATAGAGACACATATATATGTGGTTCACCCAGTGTGGGTTACGTCCACCAAAGAAATTGTCAGGTCCTTGCTTTTTATTATCCAACAAAAATGAAGGGATACAACCTACAACACACCCATTGTAACTTCCTCTTCTTTCTCTCATAATATCCTCTCTCAGAATACAATATTCACACACATACACTGCTGCAATACAATTCTCTCATAAAAGGGGGTTGCCTTCTAGGGAAAAAAAACATAAAATAAATTCTACCATTAGATCTGCGACCTTATAACGAACGGTCGAATGGTCCAGATTGACTATGAAATTACAATACTTTACAAGGCAATTTTTCCCAATATTTCACTTTGGGGGCACTTCCCCTGAATCCTCGCTTGGGGGGGGACTATAAAAATTGTCGTCGCCCCCCCTGGACCCCCATGGCGACAGTTTTGGGGGGGAAATCCCCCCCACACCCCCCCATTAGGGAATGGGGTCCAAGCACAACTGAAACAAACCTTTGAATCAGGAAGATAATCAGGCTCTGCAACCAACAATCTCCCACTTTGATACTGATCACAACAATTCCATTGTTGTTGTACTTGCTGGACTATACTCCACCTTGGACTTGGAAAATTTCTCATCTTCACCTTCATTCTTGAAGACCAACTGAAACTGAGCAGGAACTCAGTTTCTCCCTGGTTACTCCCTTTGTTAACATGTCTGCAGAATTCTGGCTAGTATGTATGTTTTTCAACTTCAAATGTCCATCTTCCAAGACAAATCGTATGAAATGGTACCTAAGTTGTATATGCTTAGTCTTCGAATGGAAGGTTGAGTTCTTTGCAAGATGAATGACACTCTCGCTATCAAAGTACAACCTGTTATTCTTCTGCTTCTTTCCCAATTCTTCCATAAACCTCTGTCACCAAATCATTTCTTTACTAGCCTCTGTAGCAACAACATACTCTGCTTCCATTGTTGAAAGTGCAACAACCTTTTTTAGTTTTGAATTCCAACTTATTGTTGTTCCACCTACAGTAAAAACATACCCTGTGGTGCTTCTCCTACTATTTTTATCACCTTCCATATATGAATCAACATATCCATGTAGAACAATGTATGAACTTCCAAAACATAATGCATGAGTAGCAACACCTCTCAAATACCTGAGAATCCACTTTACTTCCTCCCAATGTTATTTACCTGGAATGTTCATATACATGCTCACAACTCCCACTGCATGTGCAATATTTGGTCTTGTGCAAACCATCGCATACATCAAGGAACCAACTTCTCATGAATAAGGGACCCTGGACACATATTCTATCTCCTCCCGTGTCTTGGGACACATTTCCTTAGTTAATTTGAAATGGTTGGCCAAAGGTTTACTAACAGGTTTTGCATTCTACATTCTAAACCTCTCCAACACCTTCTCTATGTACTCACCCTGAGACAATGTCAATTTGCGATTTTTCATGTCTCTTGTTATGCTCATACCAAGGATTTTCTTTCCAGCACCCAAATCCTTCATCACAAATGAATTAGATAATTTCTTCTTGAGCACATTTATATCCTACATATTAGACCCTGCAACAAGCATGTCATCTACATACAATAGCAAGATAATATAGCTTCCATTTTCTAGCCTTTTAAAATAATTACAGTGATCAGAATGACATCTACTATAACCTTGTTCTGTCATAAACCTGTCAAACTTCAAATACCACTACCCTGGAGCTTTCTTTACACCATACAAGCTCTTTTTCAACATGCATACCAAATTATCCTTTCCTTTGACTTGATACCCTTGTGGCTGATGCATATAAATATCTTCCTCCAAATCCCCATGGAGAAAAGATGTTTTTACATCTAACTATTCAAGATGCAAATATTCTACTATCACAAGACTTAAAATAGTTCTAATTGAAGTCATCTTAACAACATGAGAAAATATTTCATCAAAATATATACCTTTCTTTTGTGCAAATTGATTTACAACAAGTCTAGCCTTGTACCGTTTTTTTTCTCCATCTTATTCGTTCAACCTGTAAACCCATTTATTCTACAATTCTCTTTTTCCTGCAAGCAACTGAACCAAGTCCCAAGTCTGGTTATTTACCAAGGAATCATTTTCCTCTTTCATGCCTTGCTCCCACTTCTTTTTAGCGTCTACCTGCATTTCCTCTTCATAACATTTCGATTCACCAGAATCAGTCAACAATAAATAATACAATGAAGGAGAGTATCGTTCAGGGGTTCTACTTAACTTGGTAGATCATCTAACAACACTTGTAGGAGTTTGAGGTACTTGTTTCTCCTGTTGTTTTACATTTTGATTTTCTGGTACTTTTGGAATTTCTTTTTCACTGATCTCATCAAGCATTTTGTATTCTAGTTTTTCTTTTTCCTGTTTCTTTCCCTACAACTGATCTTCTTACATGACCTTCTCATTCAATATGGCATTTCTACTCCTAATGATTTTGTGATTTTCATAATCCCATAAGCGATAACCAAAATCATTAACACCGTATCCAATAAAGGTACACTTCTTGGATTTTTCCTCAAGCTTTGTTTTATTTTCTTTATCAATATGGACAAATGCTTCACAACCGAAAGTCTTCAAAAATGAATAATTTACCTTTTTACCTGTCCATGCCTCTTATGGAATGCCACCATCCAAATAGCTTGAAGGTCCTTTGTTTATTAAGTAAAAAAAATATCTACAACATCTACCCAAAGTTGTAAGGGCAACCGTACATGCAATCTCATACTCCTTGCATGCTCCACAATTGTCCTATTCATCCTTTCTGACACACCATTTTCTTGTGGTGTTCCTGGAATTGTTTTATCTCTATGGATCCCATGATATGAATAATAATAATCAAAATCCTTGCTACAATATTCACCTCCATTGTCTGATCTGAGACACTTCAACCTTTTTCCTGTCTCATTCTCAACCAAAGCTTTCCATTTCTTAAAAGTGTCAAAAACATCATTTTTTTGTCGAATGCAATAAACCCAAGTTTTTCTAGTTGCATCATCCTTAAAAGTAACATAATAACGAGATCCACCAAGAGATGATATCTGAGATGGTCCCCATACATCTATATGCACAAGCTCTAACCTTTCACTCTTCTTTTCTTTTCCAACTTTGAGAAATCTGACTCTCTTTTGTTTTCCATAAACACAATGCTCACAGAAATCCAAATCAATTTGTTTAAGTTCTGGCAACAAATTCCTTTTGTGAAGTATCCGCATCCCCTTCTCACTCATGTGTCCAATCCTATGATACCAAAGTGTTGTATCCACTCCTGTAGAAGCTAAAGAGATTGAAGAGTCAGTATTACCAGTACATAATACAATGTACCTACCTTCTCTCCTTTTTCTATCACCAATGATCCTTTGGTGACCTTCCATGCCTTATATGTAAATATAGATATAAATCCTTCACTTTCCAACTGCCCAGTTGAAATTACATTTTTCCTTAGATCTGGAACATGTCTTACCTCTTTCAACAACCGTTGGTTTCCATTATTTTGCTTTATTTGTACCTTTCCCATTCCAACAATTTTACATGGTGCAACATCACCCAAATGAACCTGTCCAAAATCACCTTGAACATAATCTATAAAAATTTTCCTATGGAGTGTTGCATGAAATGAAGCCCCTGAATCTAATACCCAAGACTCAGAAATATTATCTACAGAAAGAATCAAAGCATCTTGTAACACATCACTTGTTACATTTGTTTCCTAATTTTTCTCCTGATGTACATCTCTTTGCTTTGTTGGAGCTCTACAGTCTTTCTTCAGATGTCGTTTTTCCCCACAATTATAACACTCTATCTTTCCCAATATTGATTTGGATATGCCCTTCCTAGAATTCCCACAGTTCCTTGAGCCCTTTCTTCTATCCTTTTGTCTTCCCTTGTTCTCCATGTTTAATGCATTACCTGATGTCTCACATGTGTTTTTTCGTCGCATTTCCTCGCTAAGGATAACACCACCAACATCATCAAATTTTAGAGTATTTTCACTAGAGACAAATTTACTTACAACCATGACCAAGCCATTCCATCTTTTTGGCAATGAGCACATGATTAGAAGATCCCTGGCCTCATCATCAAAGTCCACTTTTACAAAACTTAGCTGATTAGTAACCGTATTAAATTCATTTAAATGATATGCAACAGACCCACCTTCTAACATCTTCATATTAAATAATATATTCATTATAAATACCTTATTGGACGTCGAGGGTTTTTCATACAGTTCATCCAATGCGTCCATCTGCTCTTTTGTTGTCTTTTCTTTTGAAATATTGAAGGCCACTGATGCTGTCAGGCTCAACTGTATCGTTCCTAGAGCCTTTCTGTCAAGAACCTCCCATTCTTTGTCCTTCATGGTCGTCTTCTTCTTTTCTATTCCGCCCAATGGTAGGAATAGATCATTCTGATATAAATAATATTCCATCTGCATATTCCATAACTGGTAGTTTTGGCCATTAAATTTCTCGACCCTAAACTTTCCATCTTCCGCCATTGCTCCCACTCGAACCAAGAACCCTCTTTTCTTGCGAGTTACCTTTCGCTATGATATCGGTTATTAGAAAAAATAGGATCACAGAGCAATAAAATAAAACAAATGCGAAAATAAAACAAAGAAGATACATAATACAATAGAGACACAGATACACGTGGTTTACCCAGTGTGGTCTATATCCACCAAAGAAATTGCCAGGTCCTTCATTTTTATTATCCAACAAAATGAAGGGATACAACCTACATCACATCCGCTGTAACTTCCTCTTCTTTCTCTCACAATATCCTCTCTCAGAATACAATATTCACACACATACACAACCGCAATACAATTCCCTCATAAAAGAGGGTTTCCTTCTAGAGAAAAAAACCCTAAAATAACTTCTACCGTTAGATATGTAACCTTATAATGAACGGTCTAGATTGACTATGAAATTACAATATTTTACCCCCCTGGCGATAGTTGTGGGGGGGAATCCCCCCCACACCCCCCTGTTAGGGAATAGGGTCCAAGCACGACTGAAACAAACCTTTGAATTATGAAGATAATCAGGCTCCACAACCAACATAGTCTTTTGGATCAACCCAAGATTTTGAAGCTCTAATATTTCAAGAGTCTGAGCATTGTTCATCTATTCAATGGCCAATTTAGAGTCCCTGAAGACTTAGAGAGTTCCAACATTACGATTTTTTGCACAATGAAGAAGTTCTAGAAGTGCCTGGAACTCAACATGATTATTTGTCCCAACACATAAGTGCCCACTACTAGTAACATAGTTGGATTCTAAGAAATAAAGAAGGAATACAAGACCACATATCCTATGCTCACCTTGACATGCCCCATCAAAAAAACCTCATGGATTAGATTTTTCAATCATCATAGGAACTAATTTCCTAGCCTTCTAGACCTTAGGTTTCAGCTTATAGTGATTAAACAAAGCAATGGACTATTGACCAACCATGAAAGGGGGTCAAGAATTTTCTTAAAATAGTCTTTGTTCCTAGCCAACGAAATACTCCAAGACACCATAATAGGAAAAACACAGAAAGGTTTGAATCCAATATTTGAAAAAAACTCCTTAAAAAAATTCACAATTGAATCCTTTGCCTAGACCAAGCCCATCCCCAACTGTAAGCTGAACTTTGTCCATACCTGACAGGTGTAAGGACAGATCCTGAATAAGTGAAGGTGGTTCTCCTCAAACCCTTTGAAAAGTACACAAAATCAAGGCCCATGGTTTCCTCAACGTTGCAAACGATCCCAATTCTGGTTCTCCTCAACCCCTTTGAAAAGTACATAAAATCAAGGGCCATGGTTTCCTCAATATTGCAAACAATCCCAATTCAACACTCTACCCAAAAGAACTAGCCAAAAAAATAATAAGCATTTAGGAGGGCCCTGAATGTTCCACATTTTTTTGAACCACCATCGATTTTCATATTCTTTGTCTACAAACATGCCCTGATAACCCAACTTGGTCGAGTAACTTCCATCAGACAGACTATATTCCCAGACAAGCTCATATTACTATTCGTAAAGTTTAACATGTGCTCTTAGTGGTTCCTGGACATATACTTACCAATGGTTGTGCCATTGTCCCTCCAAGTTCAAGGCATTCACTGATTTCCAACCTTCACACTAGAGAGAAGTGGTGCCCCAATCACAAAGACAGTTAAGGGTACATAAATTATTTTATTGAAAATGATGAATTAAATATTCAGGTAGAAATGAATCCCTACTACATCCCACAATCACATCTTGTCCTTCTTGAACCAGGTGACCATGCCCCACCTTCCAAGCCAAAAATTTAGTAATGATTGGAAAGGCAACAGATAAATTATTCCATTGGATGGACATAGATGGAGATTCCTTTCGAGGTCTTAGAATCCAATCTAAGATAGTTCCTAGAAAAACACAATTATCATAAATAATATGCCTCCAAAGTCTGTCTTGGGTTAGGAAAACCCAAGTGACTTTTTTGCCAAGGCTTTTCCAAATATTACCAGGTCTTTAAGACTCTATCCTTTAAGCGGTTTTGGTTGAGATAACTGCTTCTAGTTGACTAAATGATATCCAAGGTACTCGATATTAAATTTCCAAAGATAATTATAACACAACTTCATTCGAGTTAGAATTCCCTTTAGAATGCTTTCCAAAAGGTTCCAAAAAATCGGAGTGGCCTCATTGACATATTTTATAAGGGTAAGTCAACCACCCTTATAGATCCATCTATTGCACCAAAGTGTAACTCTCTTCTCAATTTTTGACACCAACCAACTCCAATCATTCACACCATATTTATTTGGCTTGAGTCTACATCCTAGATATTTGAAACCATATTTTATGTCGAAGACTGAAATGAGAAAATACCTTCCACAGGTTGTCAAGGGACCACATCACATTCAAGAAAACAAATAGTATATTTCCCAACATTTATTTCCATGCATGTTTCACCACAAAAAAGGTCCAATGACTCTTTCAGAACCTCTCCCTCGACTTCCACACAAGGACAAAATAATAATATATCATCCATGAAAATAAGGTGGGTTAATTTTTCAGAGTGCCCCATTCAAACACCCTGGAATCGATGGAGTCTAGTTTCTTTAGCAATAACACAACTAATCCCATCCACAACGAGAAGGAATAAATATGGAGATAATGGGCATCTCTGGCGTAGCTTACGACCAGAATGAAATAATGGAGAACCTACACCATTTATTAGTATTGCAAAATGTACAAAGGAAACACAAGACATTACCCAATTAACCATTGATAAGTCAAATACAGTTTGGAGAATCAACAAGCTAAAATATAACCAAGAAACTAGATCATACACCTTAGACAAATCAAATTTGATCACCGAGACCAATTTCCTTTGTGTCTTAATGGTGTGTAGACCCTCCTGGGTAGATCCTATTGCCTCATGGATCAAGCGTCATTTTAAGAAACCAAACTTCTCAAGCATAATAAAATATGACAAAATCGGATTTAATATCAAAGCAATAATTTATGCCACGATCTCGCAATGGGATGAAAATATTCGAAGGTTGACGAACAACCCACTTTCAGTATCAACACAATAAACGTAGAGTTTATGCTACCTAGGAATTTTCCAGAGATTTTGATCTCTTCTATAACTCTCAGGAGGTTGACATCCACTATGTTGAAGAATCCCTCAAAGAACTTCATTGTCCAACCATCGGGCCCGAGGATGTTGTCCTTTTGAAAAGTGACTATAACAACCTGGAGCTCCTCCTTCGAGATTTCAAAAACATGTACTCTTTAAACCCACTCAAATTGTATTTAATTAATTTGAAATACATCACCACCGCTAATGATCTTTGGTTATGAAGATCACACAATAGAAAAGACAGGGTTTATAACATCGATAACTAGTAAGTGCAAGAAAGATTTTTTATTGTCTTTTATTACAAGCAACATTTGTTTGCATTCACAGTTCTACAATAATTATTAATGAGAAAGAAGAAACCAAATTCATATAGCTAGTCAGGATTGCATGGTGAAAGAAGTTTTGTAACATTATGCACTTTGATAATCACATCATTAAACAACCAACAAGACTCAAACATGAACCCAAATTAGTTCCTATATGGTACTTCATTCATAAAAACACCAATGCATATATGTATTTTTCTCTGCTAAATTCATGTACCCACATCAAAACTCTTTAGAAAATGCATACCCATATTGTTTAACTAGATTGGATTAGAATATATTCTTAGGAACCAATATCATGGGCTTGTATTTGTTATTTGGTAGACTAGAGAATGCACACCAAGTGTTCGGAAAAATATGCCAACGAAACATTTTTTTTGTGGAATGCAATCATCAAAGGCTATGCCAGGAATGGATTCTTCGAGGAAACTCTTGCACTCTATTTACAAATGCAACATGAAGGTGTATGGACATAAAGATTCATGTTTCCCTTTGTGCTCAAGGCTTGTGTTGGGATATCAGCTCTACAAGAGGGAAATGATATTCATTATCATATTGGTAGAATGGGTTTTGAACCGGATGTTGTTGTGGGTGTTTCATTGATAAATATGTATGCTAATTGTGGAATATTGGAGTATGCACACCAAGTGTTTGATAAAATTTCTAAAAGATATGCGGCCTCATGGAACGCCATGATTGTTGGTTATCTTTATAATGGAGTTGTGGATGAAGCATTGGAGATATTTCATAAAATTTAGTTGATATATTTCAAGGCCAACCTGGTTACCATGGTTAGCATGCTTCCTGTATGTACCAATTTAGGTGCTTTGCAGAGAGGTAGGGTGATTCATGGTTACATAATTAGAGGTGGATTTGAGACAAATATTTATGTGGGTAGTTCCCTTGTAGCTATGTATGCAAAGTTTGGATTTATAGATATTGCAGGTAAAGCATTTGACAGTGTGGATGAAAGAAATGTGGTTTCATGGAATGCAATGATTGTTGGATATGCTCAAAATGATCTTTCCATTGAGGCTCTGACACTCTTTGATCAAATGCAGTTGGATGATATGAAATTGGATTGTGTAACCATGTTAAGTGTTCTTCCCACATCTACCCATTTAGGATCTCTACAATAGGCTCAAAGGATGCATGGCTACATAATTATAAGAGGCTTTGAGCTGGATGTCATTGTGGGGAATTACCTTGTAACTATATATGCCAAGTGTGGGAGTTTAGATGATGGATTCCAAGTGTTTGACAAACTATCTAGAAAAGTTGTGGTTTCATGGACCACAATGATTGCAGGGTACGTTCATAATGAACATTTTCATGAGGCCATGGAACTGTTTCATAAAATGGAAGTGCCAGACTTGATACCAGACTCAGTTACCATGGTAAGAATGCTCTCAGCATGTGCCCATTTAGGATATCTACAACAAGGTAAACATATTCATGATTATATAAATAGAAATGGATATGAATCAAATGATTATGTCATGAATGATCTCGTAGCAATGCATGCTAAGTGTGGGAACACAGAAATGACATGGAAATTATTTTATGAAATGAACATAAGAGATATGGGTTCATGGAATGCTATGATTGCATGCAATGCCTAAAATGGGCATTCTATGGAAGCCCTAACACTGTTTCACCAAATGCAACTGTCGGGTTTGAAACCTAACTCAGTTACCTTGGGAACTGTTATGTCATCTTGTGCCAATATAGGGGATTTGCAACATGGAAATGGAATCCATAATTACATAATCAAATGTGGATTTGAGTCATATATTTATGTGGGTATGACTCTCTTAGACATGTATGCCAAATGTGGGAATCTCAAAATCACTCATGAATTATTTGACATGAAGCCTAAAAGAGATGACATTTCATGGAGTGCAATGATTGGGGGGTATGGAATGCATGGGTATGGAAAGAACACAAATGAAAATTTTTCCCTAATGCAAGAAACCAGTGTGATGTCAAATCATGCAACCTTTGTACCTGTTCTATCTACATGTAGTCATGTAGGCATGGTGGATGAAGGATGTAAATACTTTGATTACATGACTAAAAAATATTACATCAAACCCAACGTTAAGCACCATGCATGGTTGACCTTATTGGTTGTGCTGGAATATACATGATGTACTAATGTTCATTGAAAAAACACCAATAAAACCTAATGTTGGTGTGTGTGGGGCCTTTCTTGGTGCCGACAAAATTCATTGCAATATTGAGCTAGAAGAACATGTGGCATCATGTATTCTTCACTTGGAGCCTGGAAATACTAGACAATATATATTTCTCTAAAACACTTATGATGCCATTGAGAGGTGTGATGATGTATAAAAAGTAAGAAAAATGATGAAAGGTGGGTGCCTGAAGAAGACACCAGGATGCATCTTCATTGAGGTAAATAACAACGTTCATGGTTTCCTTGCAGAAGACAAATGACACTCATTAACTGATTTTTTTCCCTAGTTTGATATTTTCTAGGAAGATGAAGGGGGAAGGATATGCCAAATACTGCATGGTTGGGAAATGGTGGTGAATTAATCCATGCCCTACAATTTTAGAGAAAAAACTAGTTGATTTTTTGGGACTTTTTCAAAACAAGCTCAGGGACCCCTATCCAAATTCCAAAGAACATAATTTTCACATATTTTAGGGGAGAAGATGGAATTATTTATGGTTACATTATCAACTTATTGAAATAAATTTCTTTGGGAAATGTTGATTACATCAAATTATTTGAAGGTGTGTCACTCCCATGTATTTGTGATCTTTCTTGCAACACAAAAGAACTTGACAATACTTCTTAGCTAGTGAACTCATTTTTTCATTCCATAGAATTAGTAGAACCATAATTTCAAATATGTAAGAAACTCTTGGATTAGTAGGACAAATTGGATTAGAAAGTGCAACCTATTGCAACTTGAATCATCTGGGCTTCAATTTATATAAGATATTTTTCCCAAGAATCTCTTCCCAAAAATCATTCCTGTCATATCTTCATACATAATACTTGAACAAATTACCTTGTAGAAGTGGGTATAATAAAGTGGTTTAGTACTTTTCGAGGATTTTGGCCCTAGAACAAGGGATGAAAACTGACATTAAATAATCACTCTTGTAATATTACAAATTGATATGTAATTGTATTTCTAATATAGAATCACTGAGCATCAAGGTTGACATTTATTTTTGCGATGGCTGAAGTTTTCACTAACCTTGGAACTAATTGCCAATGTGCTCAAACTTTGCTTTCTTGTGTTCTTTTTTTATATCAATTTAAAGCAAGGAATATCAAGCAATTGTAAGATTTCTTTTACATAAATATGGTGGAGAATATGCAAGAGTAGTAATTTCACATACTTGAAAGAGAGCACACTATCATAAAAAACAAAAATGATTGGTATAAATGAGAGTATCATCCACTCTTGAAATGGATAGATCCTTGGTTAAGTGCATATGGTTTATAGGATTTGAAACCATGCAAAATGGACATATGTGTAACGTACCCAACCACCAACAGGCTGGCTACACTACTTCAAATCGCACTTCAAGAAATGATTTTTAATTCTGATAACAATTAATTAATAAATAAGCATGAAAGAAATGCAATAATTGCACATGCAATAATCAAGATTCATTCTAGACTTAAAAAGAATGCTTAATTATGCCATGCAAAACAATAACCAATAGGAAGGCACATTAAAAGTACATATCTTAGAGACAATAATTAATACATAGAATAAATAAATATACAAGCAGAGAAACACATGACAGAGAGCACTTCTCTTTAATAAAACCAATTGCCAACTAGATATAGACCAAGGATGTTCCACCCAACCTTAGACATCGTTGTTCCAAGTCTCAAGAGTAGGTCACCCCCAAGCCAGGGTTATGAATCCACAAAGACATGTTCTAGAGTGACACTCAAATTCCTAAACCAGTCAACACTCAAGCTCTCATAGGTTTCTCAAAACACAACAATCCAAAGTATACCAACTCTCTTCTCTCCATCCTGCACCACCCAAAGATAGTGAAACCCCTTCACTACCACCCAGTCCCTCAGGTTGTCCACTTGTTTCCAAGGCTCCAGTGCATCTAGTCAAGAATATCCATGATGGGACTCTTAGGATTTGTAGCTATGAGCAAGGTTTAGCACATGCCAATGTATCTCATGCATACAAACACCAATTCATGGTTGGAATACACCAATAATACTATAGCCAACAAAAAAAATGGATTCTTTCCTCAACAATTCATCCCCATGTCCCAACCAGGAACATGAATGAATTAGGAATAATGAATGAATGAATGAAACAAATGATAGACTGTACCCCCGAAAATCCCAAAGAGGCGTTTATATAATTACATGTAATAATGAACCACATGGCCTTCCCAAGAAGTTCATGTAACCACCTTTCCCAACTAAAACCAAGACGGGTGAACAAAATAATAATAAAAAGAATTAGCCCCTTTATTGCCCTCTCTCATGGAATCATAGCCCCTTATAACTCTTGTCCTTGTTTGTCTTGCAACCAACAATGTATTTTATTATTTGTAATGTTCAAAGTATTACATTTCCTAGGCACTCTGACCTCTTTTAATTATTCAGACACTCCGAAATTTCATCAAATAAAAAAAACAAATTATTAATATGGGGACTCAAAACTGGGGTATTATATTCCCCTCCCCCTTATTTTGGCACTGTCCTCAGTGCATACACAAAACATAGATCAAAATTTCAAAATTCTTCAAAAAGTCATAGGTACTCTACCCACATGACATCTTCATTCTCAAAAGTAGCATATTTAGGACTGTAGTAGTTCCACTGAACTTTTACCAGTTCTATGACTCGATTCCAAATCATTTTGACTTTTTTGTCCAATATTCACATCTAATGGACATGAAAGTCTCCTTCTGGCTCCACTTCAACCAAATTCCAATCAATAACATGGTTAGGATCATACACATACATTTTCAACAAAGAGACATGAAATACATTATGCACATTCATGGAAGCAGGAAATGCAAGCATGCATGAAATTCACCCTATTCTGTTCAATATCTCAAATGGACCACAGAATTTGGATGGTAGCTTTGTACAACTTCCCAACTTTAATGAGCTCTTCTTGGGATTCACTTTCAACAACACTTGCTCTCCCACTTTAAATTCTCTAGTTGTCTCGTTCTTATCTACATAACTCTTTTGTCTATCTTGTGCTTCCTTAAAATTTTGATTAATTTTAACCATATGATCTTCCATATCCTTGAGAAATTATGGCCCAAGTACTACTTTGTCTCTGGGTTGTTCCAACTCACTGGAGTATTGCATTTTCTACCATACAAAACTTCAAATGGTCTCATTTTCAATGAAGCTTGATACCCATTGTTATAGGCAAACTCAACCAAATGCAAGTAATCTTCCCACTTAGATGACTTATCCATTACATAAATTCTTAACACGTCTTCAAATACTTGGTTGACTCTCTCTGTCTTCCCATCTCACTGTGGGTGGTATGTTGTGCTAAAATTCAAATTTGTACCAAATTCTTTAAATAATCCTATCTAGAAATTTGAAGTAAACTTTGTATCTTTGTCAGAGACAATTACCTTAGGTATTCCATGCAACCTAGCAATTTCACTTATGTAACTTATGCAATATTAATTGTTGTATGAGTCATTTTCATGGGAACACAATGAGAATACTTTGTCAATTTATCCACGATTACCATTATTGAATCATGTTGCCTTGTTTTCCTGGGAAGCTTAGTGATAAAATCAATGATTACCACTTCCCATTTCTTCTCTAGAATTGGTAATGGTTGTAACAAACCCGCTGGGTGTCTATGCTCAACTTTCACTCTTTGACATTCCATACATGTGGCAATGTAATCATAAATATCCTTCTTCATCTCAAGCCAAAAAAATTGCCTTCTTACTGTTGCAATTATTTTTCGGTAACCAGGATGTCCGCTATATGGAACATTATGCATTTCTTTTAACACTAAATTCCTAAGTTCTTCAGAACTAGGAACATAAATTCTATTTTTATGCATAAGTAATCCATCTTACTTCATCTCATACTCTTTCATTTTATGTTGTACATTTTCCTATTGTAAACCTTCTTTTACCTATAGGTAATGTTGTTCTATAACAACAACATTTAAAATTCTGCTCTTTAAATATGATTGATGCATACGAATGGTTGTAGCATGCATGAGATGACTCTTTTGCTGAGTGCATCAAGAAAATTGTTTTCTTTTCCTTTGATATGCTTGGTGTCAAAGTCGTACTCACATAAAAATTCCATCCATCTTGTCTTTGTAGAATTTAAAGTTGGTTTCTCAAAAAGATATTTCATACCACTATGGTTTGTCCTTAATTCAAATTTAATTCAAATTTATTCCCCATTGAATAATTCATCCACATGTTCAATGCATGAATATGGCAACAAGCTCCAAATCATGTGTAGCATAATTTCTATCACGCTCATTAAGTTTTATAGACTCATAACCAATGACATGTCCATTATGAGTGAAGACTCCACCCAATCCTTCTTTGTAGGCATCTGTACATACCACAAAATTCTCATTTTGGTTAGCAATCTTTAAATGGGCTCACTAGTAAATAATTATTTCAACAAATTAAAATTCTCTTTACACTTTGTTTTCCATTCAAATTTGATTCCCTTTTTTTGCAAATAAGTGATGGGATGATAAATTTTAGAGAATTCTTCTATAAATATCCCGTAGTATCCAACTAATCCCATAAAATATCTGACTTCTGAAACATTCCTAGGTGTTGGTTATTCTCAAATGGCTTCAATCTTCTCTGGATCCACTGCTATGTCTTGTTTTGAAATAATGTCCCCCAAATAATGGATCTATTCTTGGTAAAAGGAACACTTACTAAGCTTGGAATAAAGTTGATGTTCCCTCAACATTGCAATACCAACCTCAAGTGATGTTCATGTTCTTCTTCTAATTTAGAGTAAATAAGTATGTCCTGCAAGAACACAATGACAAAATTATTCAAATAATTTCTGAATATGCCATTCATTAAGCATATAAAGGAAACTGATATGTTGATTAGTCCAAATGGCACTGCTACAAATTCATAATGTCCATACCTAGTTCTAAATATTGTCTTACTAATGTCTTCTTCCTTGATTCTTACCTGGTGGTATCTTGATCTCAAATCTATCTTTTAAAATATATTTTCTTCTCTTAGCAGATCAAAGAGGTCATCAATTCTACGTAGAGTTTATTTACTCTTCACCATGGCTTTATTCAACTACCTAAATTCAGCAAACAACCTCAATGTTCCATCCTTCTTTTTCACAAAGAGTACGGGTGCTCCCCAAGGTAAAATACTTGGGAGAATGTACCCTTTCTTTAATAATTCCTCTAGCTACATTTCTAATTCTTTTAATTACAGTGTACTCATTCTATAAGGTGTTTTTGATATTCGGGTATCTCCTGGTACTAAATCAATAGAGAAATATGTCTCCCTCTTTGGTGGTAATCCCAACATTTCTTGGAATACATCTTCAAACTCTTGCAATACGAAATAATCTTCAAGGCTTGGCCCTTTTGTCTTTTACGGTTCCTCCACATGAGATGAATACAAATGACATTCTTTCCTGAAACATCTCTTCAAATGTAAGGCTAAAATCTCCCTTATAGAAATGGTTCTTGGAATTCCTTTCATAGTGCTCTACTTTCCTTCTTCATCAAAACATGTAAATGTCTTTTTATGACAATCTAGGACACCATGATGCTTGCCCAACCAATCCATTCTGATTAGGATATCATAAGATCCTAATGGTATGAGATTCATATCAACAAATTCATTTACTCCATTCAGATTTATTGGACAAACTCTCACTATCTCATTGATCCTTCTTTTGGTTCTAGTGGCTAGCTGAACCAAACTTGATTTTTCAAGCTTAATTTTCTCCAAATGTAATTTTCCCACTATTTTAGGATGAATGTAATAATGGGTTTCTCTTGAATCAATTAAAATAGAAATAGGATTATTAATGATCTTACCTTCCACTTCGATCATATTGGATTGTTATTCATCTTGTCGATCTTGTAAGACTGCATATATCCTTGGAATATTTTTTCCCATGTATTCTACTATGGTAGCCTCTTGGTTATTATGAATGGTCTTCATTTTTTCTTCTCTGTGAGGGAAATACTTGTACATGTGATCTTTCTTTCATCCCCAACATTTGATTTGTGGTATTCCCATTTTACCCAAGGATTCTTCCCTCTTGGATTCATCCTTAGTAGTCTAATCTTGCTGATTTTTATTAGGGTTGTTTCTGTTGAAAGGAGGTTTGAATCCCTTTCTTCTATGATCAGATTTATCCTTCTTCTTATCCTTCCAATATTTATGCAAAAAGTCTTTGCCCTTTCCTTTCTCATACATGTACTTATCCTTTCTAATGGTCTCTGTCAAAGTTCTAGGCTCATCATATTGAATCTTCTCTTCATAAAATGCCGAAATTCCACTCAAGAACCTTTGTATTTTCACCTTCTCATCCTTGATAAATCCCACATACTTCAACAATCCAAATAAATTGTTTTCATATTCTCCCATGGTCATGCTCCCCAAATTATGTTCAAATAAATATTGCATATTCTTTTCATAGTAGTGCTCTGAAATATATTCCTTTTGAAAATATCTCTTGAACTGCTTCCAAGTGATTCTACTCTGATTAATGTTCTCCACTTGCTTCAACTGATCCCACCACATAATATTCCTCAATATATCAATGATGTATCTCTATCAGTATCACATTACCCATGATATAACTCATAAACAAAGTCCCATAAACTTACTGATAAGTACTCAACATAAGCAACATTGTACCTTACCAGAGATGACTCAATCCACACACTAGGGTTTGTACCATGCATCCAAGATAGGCCTCAAGAATATGATCCAAAACTCAACCATATATCATCACCATACATTTCTCACTTTCACACTTTGAAAATGAAGGAACTACATCATGCTTCTTAGAAGTGGCAACTTCAGAGTGTGAAAATTCCTTGTTGTATCCAAGACCAAATTTATCATTTGGCGATCTTTGACTATCCAGGATTTCATCCAAGACTATTGGTTTGTTCATGAACTTGACATGAGTGTTTGACTTCTTAGCTTTCCTTTTGAGATCGACAACTTCGGCTTCCATCTTATGGCATAATTCTTCTTTTTCATTCAACTGATTCTTCAATAGTTCCTCTATCCTTTTGGCTGCTTCAAGTTGGGTCCTCAGATTGACATTAATTTCTCTTTTTTTTTTTATGCTCTTCAAGGATTTTGCTAAGATCATCATCTACCTTATTCTTTTCTTTTGTTTGACTAATTATATCAATCTTTAGTCTCTTGATCTCTTCTTCTTGTTTCATGAGCATTTGCTTTAGTGCCATGGTAAGCCTTTTGTACTTTTCTAGGGCTTCCTTAGTGTCTTTTTCAAGATAATCAAAAGAAAATGAACCATATACCATTTCCATGCTAACTTATTCTAAACCATTTATAATTTTACCTTTAAGCTTCAACAAATCTTCCTCTTCATCTATAAAATAACTGTTAACTGATTCTACACAAACTTCTTCTATTTCAGCTAGATCTTCTTCTTTATTTGTAGGAGAACATTCAACACCATCACACTTAGAATTATTGCAATCATAATATTTTAGAGGGTCTTTACCTTCATTGATTTTCTTTACGTCCTTGATGGGATTGTCTTCCGTGTCTTGTCTTTTGTCTTGATATTCCTTCTCTAGCTTCATCCATAAGTCCTTGGAGGAGGTACATTATCCTATGCTTTCTTTGAAATAATCTGAGAGTCCATTGAATATGGTATTGAGTGCCAGTGCATTTTTCTTCTTTTCTTCCTTTTGAGCTTCAAATTTTGACTGATTCTTCAAGGGAACTGAACCAACAAAAACTATGTCCCAAAAACCTACTCATTTTGACTTTAAATACCCTTTCATTTTTATTCTCCATGCCGAGTAATCTGTCTCATCAAAGAAGGGAAATGCATCTATATGTTCACCCATTCATGTGTCCATGGATCTCCTTCAAGCTTGTAAGTCTTATAGTGAAGGCATGCTCTGATACCAATTGTTGGACACACTGACTACACTGAGAGGGGGGGTGAATTAGTGTGTGGCTATTTTCACAATTCTTTCTTCCTTTAGTTATAAACCACTTCAAACATTATTATTAATTCATTATTAGCTATATGCATATATCAACAACATTCATCAATAGTAAAGAACTATAAACCATCACCATAATGAACATAAACAACACCATATATATGTGTAATATTTTGTATTATGTTGTTATATGAGACTACAATATCCTAGGTTTATCAGCACCAAATGAAAAGAGTACCAACTCCAAGAGAGTATCAAATATCAAATACAAGACCTAGCTTATAGATCTCAACACCAACTGAGAAGTGAGGAATCCAACCCTCAAGTACAAGACCCAACTTGTAGACAAAAAATAATCTGTCAACATATATGCAAACTATCTACACTGCAACACATGTATGTATGCAACCTCTCTATACTTCAACATGCATATGTACGCGACCTGTCCTCTATCAACATGCATACACCTTCAGAAAACTAGGGTTTCCAGTTTTCTCGAACTCCTAAACATCCATCCCTTCAGATCTTTGTTGCCTTTGTCACATCAAACTGTAACTTGTCACTGTATCCAACCTATCACTAACCAACCTGAATATATACCATATCATTAACCATATGCATATATGTTCCATGTCATCAATGAATAATATCAAACAACCTATGCATGTCCCTCATGCATAAATCATCATACAATCATGCATACATCATCATATAACATAGATTTCCCTCAACCAAATACAAGTAGCTCAAAGATATATACTATGAGAACCATATCAATATTGTACCATAAATAAGAGTGTTTCTTACTCAACCAACCATCCAACATATACCATGTCCAAGAACCACAACTATCACACTAAGAATGCTTCAAGAACTCACCATATCATAAGAAAATCTAAGAATAAAGAAAAACATGTAACCATACTAGAACTTCTGTAGTTGATCTGAACTTGTAGAATGATGACCTGGGAACTTTCTTTCAGAATCTAGAGACCTGGAACCAACATCTACTCAAGTTTTCATGACCTTATCAAATGTACGCATCATGTCCTCTTTCAACAAACAGATGTACATGGCCTTGCCTTCTGTGGCCCAAGTATGTACATGACCTGGCCTTCTACAACCCGCGTATAGCTTCATAAAACTAGGGTTTTCTGAAACTTTTTCTGTCAATCCTCCCTTGCTACCTCATACTTGTGTAACTTCAAATGTATCAATGAGTACCTACAATAAACCTTTCACAAAATAACACATATTCAATGTGATAAATGGATAGATCATAATAAGAGACCCTTTCTCTCTTATTTATACTCTCCAAGTAGCTTCCTCTAGGGGTTATCTTATAACCAAATTCCTTCTTTTAGGGATAACTAACTTCTAACTACTTTGTCCAGTTAACAACCACTTTATCCACAAACAGTAATTTTTCCACTTCTAGTTGCAACTAATTTATTTTTAATTATTTTCTTATTGCAACAACTTAACCCATGATTAACTCCTAGTTCAACCACTTTGACTAGTCAACTTCTTCTAGGATCTTATAGAATAATTTGACTTATGTGACCTTATAGGGGCTTCTAGAGAACGCATGAGGGATCTCCAACTTCACTAAGCCATATCTCCTCAACTGTGAGGAACTGTGTGATGTACCACATATCACCGAAAACAACACGACATGTATTATCCATATATAATAGTCTCACCTGCAAATTTACTGATCTTCATTACATTATTTCTCAAACAAACTTGTGTTCCTTACCTATACCTTTGGAGCTACCAGAATGTGCTACCGGACATACTCAAGGTTCGACAACAATATCTGAGGGTTGAAATCAATATACAATATCACAATATCACTCTCCAAGGGTTGACATCAATGACGACCAACTATCCAAACCAAATTTCCATCAATCTAAACCAACTTTCTGACAACCAGTGTGTAAGACTCAACTAGATGTGGAAAATTATGTAAGGGAAGGTCTTTCTAATGAGGATCTTGAAGCTCTAGTATTTGTAAGGAACTTGAATGGTAACATTCTAGTTCATAGAGGAGTCATAATCTTGTAGGATGACCTTGGCCCCATTGAGATTGAGGATGCCATTGATCCAAAAACTTTAACCCTCCTCTTATTGAGCCTCTCAATTCTTCACCTTTACATGTTTGGGCTCACAAGAACCTGAACCTTTAGTGGCCTACTATGGACAATGTTGTCATTTATTCTAGGTTAGGGGGCATTCATACCCATGTGTTGAAAATTACCGGCAGAGGAATCAATCCTCCCATATTGAATGTACCAATCATAATCCATCCCATCCCCCCAATGTCAGGAGGAGGTGTTGTTCCTCTAGTTTTAGTTCCAAATAGTGAGGTAGGGGGAAAAGCCTCCACTTCATATGGTGGAACTTATTTTTGTTTTGGGATGTAGAATCTGATGACCCCCCCAAATTTACTAGTGTCATCACGTTGATAGGAAGTTCATCCATCCCTTTCCCTCTGGTCTCATGGGGAGGGGGGAATATTCATGCGTCTGTGTTGTTGCTCAAAATAAGAGATTTTACGTATTCTAGGATACCCTTTGGAAGTCAACATTTTCAATTCTTTGGAAACCAAATGGGTGGTTTCTTTCCTTCCACGGGGATGTCGACAAGGACCAATATCTTCCCCAACTTTGGAAACTAGGCTAGTAGAGCCTTTCCATCTATCGTGATGCTGTCAGGGATAAATCCCCTTCAAAACTTCTCAAATCCAATGTACGAAGGATTTCCTCCTTACATTTAGGCACCTTCCATGTCAAAACAACAACATGGACATCAAACCAAGAATCCATTTGTGCCTGGTGGTGATTATTCCTAAGGCAACTCTTTTGTGAGTACCAACTAGATGGTGGGTTGGAACCCTAAAAGTTAGGACTCATCTCATATTCCTTCTTAACAATGTTAAATGTCCCAGATTTTATGAAGCTTACTAAAACCCCGATTCTACATAATCTAAATTTTCCCCTAGTCCCCACTAAATTTCCCTCGAACATTTCAAAATTTGAAGGTAAGGTTGGTGAGGATTCAAGTAAACATGTGACGAATTTTCATCTATGGTGTTCTTCCAGCTCCTCGATGGTTGATTCCACTAGGATGAGATTGTTTTAGTGAACCTTGACTAGGGTGGTGATGAAGTGGTACATCAAGATCCAACGAGGCTCTTGTCAAACATTTGAAACTCTTTCCTTGACATTCCTAAACCATTTCCAGTTTCCTTTTTGGTGTGACTTCAGAACTGAGCTTTTGTCTACTTTTTGACAAAATGATTCCACTCACATATTTGACCATATTTAGGAGTGGCAGAGGTGGTGGTGTATGATCAAGCTCCAATTTTTTAGGAATTATTATTAGATTTTTTTTTTAAATCCCTACATACATATATTTATAAGGATGTCTCCCTTTCAAGGGTTACAACGGAAGAAGAGGCCATATTCAAGGCCCAACAATTAGACTTGGTTTATTCCCAATCTAGGGTCTTATATGAATTTTTTTTTAACATGCTGAGGCTAGATATTGACAAAAAGAAAACCCAACCGGGACCACATGTCGATTGCGTGGTTGGCTCTGTGGAGAATTCCATGACTAACCAGATGATACAAATGTCTCTGCACCCACTTCCAGCTCTATAGGCTGTAGCCTCTACCTCTATCCCAATTCAGTCCTTCGTTGTTAACTCTATGTAGACATATAATCCAAAGGGTAATGAGTAACCCATAGGAAATAAAAATAACAAATATAAGAAGAAATATGGAGGAGATAACATGAAAAAGAATTATAATGCTGGTGGGGGAAAAAAAGAGAAGAATAAGGTTAAATTTTCTAGCAAGTTTTGTAAGGAAAATCATCTGACCCATCAATGAACCAAGTTGGAGGAAGATCAACACTTTTTGGTGTACATGATGCCCAGTAGTAGCATGCTATGTTAGCTAACCCCTTTTCTCCTCATGGCCAACAAATTGTAGCTGGTTTCTAAAATAACCTTGTTTCTCTGCAAGGGGAAAACTAGGCCCCCCCTATGCAAGGAGTAAAGCCAAAAATAGTTTACTTGTGTCAATGAGAAGTAGACCTCTAGACCTGAGACCATAACTATGATGCCTCTGGTTCTAGTGCTAAAAGGAAAGATAATGTTCTTATAGAACTACAAAACTCTCTCCATATAGAGAAACTTGCTCGCGAAGCAACATCTCACATACCTAAGGGTGTGCTTAAAAGGTTGAAACACAACCAGAATTCTAGGGCTACTTAGAACTATTCCATCATGGAAGATATGGCTTAGGCTCCATCTGCAATGTTTTCCTTGGAGGTTATCTAGAGTTTTCCTAAGAAACAAAGAGCTTTTCTCTCAGATATAGGAGCTGTTGATCCTGAAAAATCTTGGTTAATAACATTTGACCTAGACAATGTGAAGCCTCGACTTACGCACTATGTTTTATTCAAAATATAGGTGTTTTATCACAACACCAACATATTTAGAATGATAGTAGATGAAGGTGCATGTACTTGAGTCTTTTCCTTTTCTTTTTGGTGAGCTCTTGGCTCCTCTGAGATTGCCCCTTCTCCCACCATGTTGAAAGCCTTCGATAGGAACTTGATTAAGCCTCATAGGATTATTCTCAAGTTCCCTTTTGAGTTAGGGGGGAAACCATTTGTGTATAAGTGGAAGTGGTCGATGCTCCACTCGATTACAACCTCCTTTTAGGAAATAGTTGGAACTATGCCATGATAGTTGTGGTATCCTCGATCTTTAGAGTTATTTTATTTCCCCATGAGGGGAAGCTCATTACCGTTTACTTGTTTTCCTTTCATTGACCTGATCCACCTGCTTCTTTGGGACCCAATGTCCCTTTGATTCATAATTATTCACATCCCTATGAGAGCATAGGTTATGGGATGTATCCTTCACTCATGGGATGTTTTAACATCTCAACGCATATTTATTTCATTGAGTCTATTCCTACATGCACGACCTCATTAGTCACTAAAATCCCAACATCCATAATTGTTTACTTCAAGACCTCTTAGTTTGAAAACTATTGGGTTCTACCAAGTCCTTTCGTCCTGGAGGGAGAAAATGGGCATGAAGATATGACCATGCCTTTGTTTGTGTTGGATATTTCTTATTAGGCCATTCTAGAGACCTCTACAAACACTTATCCTCTTCCTTCATTAGTTGAAGAATTGGATCATATCACCTCACCCATTTGGGCCTCCATCTCTAGCATGGATCCTTTGGATTTGGATTCTCCCTATGATGAAGTCATCCTTGAGGCTATGAATCAATTTGAGAATCCATGGGAAAATATACATTATTGATCATATTTACTTCCCGATTTGACCAAGAAAAAGAATGGATATTTTGATATCGCCATGACTGGTCATGTTGATTGGTTTCTAACTCCCCTAGTGATTCAAAGCATATATGCCAATGGGAATACATAATTTTTTCTAAGACTATCCCTATAAACATCTCCAAAACCCTTGATGTCATGAAATATGTCTTCATTGGTGCATATTGTTCTCCCGAGAAGATTTAGATTTATATTTCCCTTCTTAAAGAGTTCCACGATATTTTTTCCCGGTCATATGAAGAAATGCCTGGCATTGACCCAAGGATTGTTGAACACGAAATCAACGTACCTAAATGCGAAGCTAGTTCGACAAAATTTATGACTAATTAATCTTAGGAAATATGCAATAATTAAGGAAGAAGTAGAGACACTACTTAAGGTGGGATTCATCTACCTATTTCCCCTTACCGGATGGGTATCCAACCCCATTCATGTTGATAAAAAACAAGGAATCATTCGTGTGTTCATGGATTTTAGAGATTTGAACAAATCATATCCTAAGGACAACTAGCCCATGCATTTTATCAATCATATCATCAATGAATGTGCTGGAGAAAAATATCTTCCTTTATGGATGGATTCTTCGATTACAATCAAATCCAAAATCGGATTGAGGATCAACAAAAAATTGCATTTATTTGTCCTTGGGGTACGTTTCCATACCAAAAAATGCCTTTTAGCCTTAAAAATGCCGGGCTACATTCTAGTGGGCCATGTCATAGGAATTCCATGATATGAAGCACATTTTCGAAGCATACCTTGATGATTTGGCTGCACACTCTCACATGTGGGAAGATCATCCTATGCATCTTCACGCTGTGTTTGATAGGTTCCATTATTACCAGATTCGTTTGAATCCTCACAAGTGCATATTTTGTGTTGTTTCGTGATGGTTTTTAGGATTTATCATGTCTAATAAGGGGATCATGGTGGATCCGCTTAAGGTTGAGGCATCAATTCAATTACCTCCCCTGCGCAACATTCACCAGTTGCATATCCTTCAAGGAAATGATAACTTTCTATGTCATTTTATTGCTAATTACATCGAGGTCACCAAGGGATTTATGCACTTGATAAATAAGGGTGGGCCTTTCCATTGGGATGATTTCTCTCAGAGATATTTCGATGCCTTGAAAAAGGAACTTATGCCTACCCCTGCTTAGTCCTCCAGACTATGGAAAATATTTTTTATTATACCTAGTGATGTAATAATCAAGCATCAAGATGGTTTTGGTACAAGAATATGATATGCATTAAGAACACATGGTGTATTACCTTATCAGAAGCCTCGTCGTACCTGATTTTAGGTTCTCGCATGTTGAAAAAATGGACCTAGCAAAAATCCATCTCATGCAAAGAATTGAACATTAAATTTTCCTTAGAAAAACCACGGTCATCATGAAGATGAATCCTTTATAGTTTTTCTTGATCCGATGAGTCATTTGGAGCAAGTACAACAAATGGATCGTGATCCTCCAAGAGTTTGATCTAGAATTCGCATTAGCCAAGTCAAAGAAATCATTAGTTTTTTCCAAATTGATTTCAGAGTTTCCTAAAGACGGTGAGGATAAGATTGAGGGTGAATCGTTCCTAGAAGAAAATTTGTTCCTCATATACTTGAGTGATCCTTGGTAGAGATATATACTTTTCTATCTATAGACTATGAGTTTCCCTCCTAAATTCTTGCAAGATGAATGGATTCATGTGCATCACAACACTAAAAACTATTTCATCATCACTGACACTTTGTATTGCCAAAGCGTGGATTCTATATTGCAACGTTGCTTAAATCACGAAGAAGAAGAGAGAGTTTTAAATGATTGTCACAATGGAGCTTACGGTGATCATATATTTGGGTTGGTGACAAACCAAAATATATTTTTCAATGAGTACTTATGGCCATCAATTTTAAGAGATTGCGTGGAAGAGGTCAAGAAGTGCCATTAATGCCAATTTTTTATGAGGAATATGTGTGTGCACCCAACTCCTATTTTTCCTGTCATCACTGTCAGACCCCTCACCAAATGGGGGGTTTATTTTACCACCTACCACCCAACTTTCTCTATGGGGAACAAATACATTATCTAGGTTGTAGAATACTTTACCAAGTGGTCTGAAGCCATGCCAATGTTTTCCAACGATGGTGAGATGGTAGCACTATTCATATTCAATCAAATTATAGCAAGATCTAGTGTGCCTAAGGAGATTGTCATTGATCATGGTAGTCATATTTAGAACAAGATGATGTTGGAGTTGGAAGCCAAGTTGAGGTTCCATCAGGAACACTCATCACCTTATTTTTCACAGGATAATGGTTAAGTTGAGGTAGTGAATAATTCCTTAAAGACCATTCTTCAGTGAATGGTTAACATGAGAAAAAACAACTGGAACTTGATGCTTTTCCCAGCCCTCTGTGCCTACTATACCTCTGTTAAGACTTCAATAGGTTTTACACATTTCCAACTCATTTTCGGGGTGGAAGCAGTTATTCCTATTGAATGTGAAATACCTTCATTGAAGTTATCCATTAAGCTCTTTCTTGACATGACTGCCTTAGAGGAGTGCCTCTTTCATATGGAACAACTCGACGAGCAATGAAGAGATGCGACCATGATGAATCAAGCACATAAGAAGCATGTCAAGGATTATTATGACAATTCTATCCATCCTTGAGTCTTCTCCAAAGGAGACTGGGTCCTAGCCTATGATCAGGACAAGGATGCCTTAGGGTAGACAAGTTCAACCCCATGTGGTACAATCCTTACATAGTGAGGCGTGTCCTTAAAAAAAGAGCTTACCAGTTAGTATATTATGAAGGGAATGTGCTTCTTGAGCCCCACAATGAGATCTATCTCAAGGGGTGTTACACTTAGTGTTACAAGGAAAATATCTATGGCAAGGGGTAAACCACAATAGACAAAACGAAAACCATAAATCAACTCTAAACTCAAGTATGATAGATAACTGGAAATGCTAACAAGAGAAGTCTAGAATCCTACCTCGTCCAAACATTCAAAGAATACCACTATTGAGCTCACAATCGAAATATTGATTCCTACAACTTGTCCTCAACAACCAATATACACAAGCATATATAATTATATAGAATGTTAGCATATAAACTAGTATGATCCATTAACATGTATAACAAATATGCCCATGGAAAGTAATACAAATATTTGCGACATATAATTGGATGAGAAAAGAGTATTTCTATTAATGTAATCAACATAAGTAGATAGGTGACAAACTTCTATAACGACACATATCAGAACCAAGAAACTTAGTCTCTCCACCTAGGCCTTCACCACTTCAATCCTCCACAAAGGAAAGCTCACAAGTAGTAGGAGTAAGTGAGTTTCTCCTTCTCAATATAGGAATATCTCAGGGGATGTACACATGAAGTTCATACTTTCAAGGAAACATGGATGCATAATCAATATGAAGTGAAATTTGTACAGAGTGTCTTTGCTCTCAATGATGTGTGTCTTCAAGGCTTGTATATGGCTCAATTTATAGCCTCCAAATGGAATTGAAGGGTCTAGTTGGAGCGTTTCCAGTATATGGAAGGTCAAGGATCATGGATCTCATGACATGGTATGGAAACCCAACATATTCTTAATTTTTGAGAACAAAACACAATGTACATTGGTTGTAATGGAGCAACCTGCGTATACACGAGTTGTCTAATTGTGGCCCGCATATATGTGCAAAATTTTGAATTTTTGCTCTGGAATGAACAAAAAGGGGAACTTGAGTTTGCAGAGGGAAAGGGAAGGCCAACAAAGAAATATGCATGGAGTGTGAAAAAAAATTCTATAACAGACTAAAGGTCCTTTAAATGCATGATTTTTAAATGTAAATGGTTTGACTCTTTTCATAGAAAGAGATTAGTTAGATATGACCTAGATAATGAATTAATGATTCTATTGACGTAAATAGAGAAATGTGAACATCTTAGTCCAAAACATTTTTTCTTATAGAACAATGTGAGTAGGTTTTCTTCCATATTGATGTCTCTAATGAAAATTGGTGGTTTATTATTCCATGTACAACTAGTTGAAAATGGGTTGGAAATGTAGCTATTGCAATTGTTTCACTAGGTTAAGAAGATGATAATGTAAATGTAAGTGATGAACCAAATGCGGGTGTTCAAGAAGAATTAAGAGTGTAGTTTAGTCAATAAATATTCAATGTTCTCTTAGTAGTATTTTTAATACATATACATACATACATATAC
>ML791053.1:159178-169756 GCA_009831015.1 Picea engelmannii
GGGAGAGGATAACAATCATTCCTCGCAACCACCCGAGCTAAACACAATTGACATGATATGGTGCATCTTATTGGTATTTTGTGAATTTAAATGAATTGAAGTTTCTAATTGACAATATATATGTTAGATATATATCGCAGCAAGGGTGTACACAATATACTAATCTAATAGCTATGTATTATATTAAAAAGAATGAAAGTAGAATATGGAAACCATATCTTAAAGTGGCTTTGCAAAGTTTCAAACCCTAGTCTATTAATGAGAAAATAATGAAACTAAAGAAACCACTACAATAGACATGGATAACTAATTTGAAATAATGCAAAGAATACTTCCATAACCAATAGAAAGACAAATAATGCACATAGGGAGTAGACTTATTGAAGATGTGGCTCCAAATCCTCCTCCTTGGGAGGGCCATTTGCTTCCTTGATGTGTGTAGATCCCCTCCTTGGTTGAGTGATCAAGTAGCATGAACACAAAATCAAAATCAAGAGGAAGGGAGTCCTTAAGTTCTCTTGTGTGATTTCAACATGATATACCTACTATCGATGGATTGATCACGAATGGAGATACCTCAAGCCCTTATTTATAAGAAAAGTAGGGGTTAAACCCCCTTGACATGGTCATAAAAATAGTGTTTTCTTTACCATATAAGGGACAAGAATATAAATTGGGGTTTAGAAATGTCCACTTATAACTACTTACCCTTTTTGGAAAATTTTGGCCAAAAACAGTCAAAATTGTGATTTTTACGAGGCAATGTAGCTTTTAGGGATACTTCTATCTTGGCACTCCACTTATTATGGGTAAAAAGTGTGCTAGCCCAAATGGGTCGAAATCAATGTTTGTCCCAAATTCTTTTGGAGGTTTAATGGAGGTAAAAATGAGGTGAAATGGGTGGAAAACATGTTGTTTGATGGTGTATTTTGGTGAACTTTTGTAAATGTCACAAGTTAATAGTTTTTAGGTGATAAGATAATGCCGCGTGATGTGTGAGATTATGAGAAAATCATATGAATGAAATATACATAACATTTTTCTTTTTACCATGCTTAGAGAGGACCAAGGATGGAGATAAGTGTCCAAGGAAGGTGGACCGCTCGCGGAAAGGACCATGGAAAACCACCTATCAACAACAAAATCAAAAGGTGATAAGTGTACAATATCGCAATAGGAATGAGATAGGCATACCCATACTTGTTGATATATCTCATAACAATGATATAATGTTGTGCTCGACATGAAGGCGCCAAGTGAGTGAGATAACAACATATTTTAATGAAAAAATGAATCAATGTTTGGTTGAAACCATTACAGACATAAATAAACTTCAGGTGTTTTGATGACATAAATATCTAATCTCCAATATATTTATTGTTTTTATTTGATAAATTCAATGAGTATATATATATATATATATATATATATATATATACTCCTTAATAATGATTAAATTTAATGATTTTAATTTATTGAAAAAACATTTTCAAACTTTTCTGATTTAATATTATTCAATTATTCAATATTTTTAGTAATAATAAATTATTATTAATTAAATCATTTAATTTTTGTTAATTACAAAAAAATATTAATTCAATATTTTTTACCTCTTATAAATAAATGACATATTTACCTTATGATTCTTCACATTAGGTTCTATTGTTCCCCTTACAATGACCTTATAATTCCTCACATCAGGTTCTATCATTCCCTTTCCAGTGACCTTATGATTCCTCACATCAAATTCTATAGACTACACTCCCGTTAATGATCAATTGGAACTCCTTTGAATAATGTCATTGAAATTATGTGCACATATGACAACAATTTCATAACATGTAGATTTTTATCAAAAACAATATCATGATGATAACATGATGTTATATATTTACGAATAAGACACTAACTCAACACAACATGATGCATAAAATGTATGATAGATTATAGTGACACGTAAATAATGTAAACACCATGCACATTAACCAAAACATGTCGCAAAGATGATGCATTTTTTTTGAATTTTTTTAGCATCATAAATATGATGCAAACATGCTGCAAATGTGATGCAAAATCCCATTGTAGAAACCCAAAGCATGCAAACAAAAAAAAATGACAAGGGGAAAATGGGTTATAGCAACATAAATCATTGAAGTTATAGCCTTGTGTTGTAATAGTTATTCCAATCCTCACAAGGCCATGGGAAATAATATCCATGGACTTTGTTGGTTCTTTTCCAAGGAAAATAAGAGTACATGACTACTTGCATGTGGTAGTAGAGAGTTTCAACAAGATGTGTATTTTGATGGCTTGTAATAATACCATCAAAGGATAAGAAGTTATGTTGGCATGTTTTACAGGAAGCACGTGCTTGTCATTGATGTAAAGAACAACAACGAACCAAACCTCGAGAGTGCAA
Source organism: Picea engelmannii (assembly GCA_009831015.1). NCBI lineage: Eukaryota > Viridiplantae > Streptophyta > Pinopsida > Pinales > Pinaceae > Picea > Picea engelmannii. The sequence goes on from ML791053.1 coordinate 161,598, forward strand.
AGAAGACAAGAAATCTCAGAAGAGATACTGGTCCAGAAGTGCAGACGAGGTCCAAGGGACAGAGTCGTAGGAGGAGAAAAGGTTGAGACCCGTGAACACTTAGAAAGCCTTTTAAGTCGGAGAGATCAGAAGCTGAAGAGGAAGAGAGACATTGGTCGTTTGATCACCGATCTAGAGGACTAACAACCGTAAGATTGAACTAATGGAAGGACAGGATAAGCAATGGTTGAGATTTGAGTTCTTGATCACCTGAATTTCTGTCATCCGTTGGATCAAAATAAATGGGAGGATAGGATAAGTAAAGATGGAGAGTCATTGGATTTAATCTAAGGAAAAGCTGCATCGTAGACATATAGAGCTGTTCATCTAATATCTTGATCAACGAACGACATTCGTTTCAGGTCTAAATATGTGAGGAGGTTACACTCCAGAGAAATCACTTCGATAAGTTTCAGTTTGAGATTTGAAATACCCGAAGCCCAGAGAGCCGGAGAGACGAAATAAATTGTCGACCGTCGGATCATACGAAGAAGATCACAACTGTCAGATCGTCCGAAGAATATCTCAAGTGTCAAATCATCCGAAGTGGATCTGGGCCATCTGATCCAGAGCGTCAGTTTGATATTTGAAATCCCCGAAGTCTGGAGAGCCGAAATAAATCCTCGACCGTCGGATAATCCAAAGTAAATTTCATCTGTCATATCATTCTAAAGTGGAAGGACATGATAAGTTAGAAGAAGGGTGCACTAATCTCAACAGCTGATAATCGAGATCTCAGATCTACGGTCGATAGGGCATATCGGACCCCCCCGACCTTTCTGTCTTTAACCGGGGGGTCTGAGTTGGTGATATTTTCCATGTGGGACCCTTATACATGTCACCTTCCTGTTAACTCGGACCCCCCTCGCTCATTACCACTTACCTCCTAACCCCCCCTCCGAGTAAACCACCAAACCACTCATACATACCACCTCCGCACTACGATGTCACACTCCACTACCCACTACACGTCACACTCCACTACCACATTCTGCTTCCACACTCCACTACTCTACCTACACGTCTCACCCACATCAACAGACCACCTCAGCAAGGACATGTGGCAGACCACGTCAGCAAGGACACGAATCGTCTGATCTAAAAGATCACTTCAGGTTTATACTCAACCGTTGATTATAGTATAGTGGAAGGATAGTGTAAGTTTGAAAAGTTGAAATCCCGAAGTTTCGAAGGGTGAAGTTTCGATAACCGTCCATCTCAATGTTTGATTAAGTCCTAGCTGTCAGATTGAACAATGAAAGGATGAGTGTAAGGATCAAATCTGACCATTGATTTGTTTATGTGAAATAAATTGTTGATTGAGAAAGGGACCGTAAAACCGTTGATTTGGTTGAAAGGTCAAATTCCTAAAGTGAACGAGGACCATTGATCCAAGAGGGACACATGTCAATGGATTGTCAACTCCAGAAGTTTGGCGTATGGGAAAAGCAAGGTCTAAGATTTGAAACTCTTGGAGCCCGGATCACGAAGTAAATCTCATTCATTGATTTAGGAAGGGTAGATCTGATCCACAAACTTGAGTGGATAGATATGAACCATCAGTTCAGGAGCACCTTCAAGATTGTGAGATTGATGGTCCTATCGCATTGTGGGGCCAAAACATGCTCGTGTCTTAATTTTTTGTGGCCGCGCCCACAATCGCATGGTCACATGATAACATCACCCATGGTCACATCAACGGAAGATAGGGGAAGGGGATAATGTTGTTAGGCTCCACCTTAGAGTATAATCCAATGACATTGATCAAACCGAATCTGATCAAAGGGTTGTTGTTTCATCTCATGATTTCTTGATCAGTTATGATTCTATTGCACTAACTGAATCATTGTTCCTGAGCGTTGGAATCATGGCTCTTGAGAATTCTAAGATTCCCGATATTGAGCGTTGGAGATGTAGAGTGTAACTAATGATGAGAGCATGAATAAAAGAAAGATGCTGAGACAGAGGAAAGATGTTGTTTCTTAGTAAAACAAATTGAACTGTATGTAATCAATTAGAGAGCATGAATAGAGTGTGAATGATGCATAGATGAAGAACACAAGATGGATAGAGAATAAATGGTGAAAACAATAGACTGTACGAGAACCTAAGAACATGAGAGGAATAGAGGAAGAGAATATGGAAAGAAACAACAAGTGGGGCCGAGCATGAACAGATAGAACCAAACTAGAATTGCAGAACAAAGAAGATCTGGTAAATGTTGAAATTTTTGTATTATTGTAAAGTATTATTCAAGAAAAGTTTTAGAAAACAAGGTGGTAGGGTGGTGCTAGGGAGGACTATTGTCCTCAGAGTTTCAAGTGGGTGCTTGAACACAGGGAGTTGTAGCTTCCATCTGGTTGCAGCCAGAAAAACCAGGGTGGTAGGGTGGTGCAAGGGAGAACCATTGTTCTATGTTATACAGGTTGGTGCTTGTGTGACTAGAAGTTGGTGCTTCCATCCAGCTGGTGCTGGAAAACTCAGGGAGTTGGTGCTTCCTTCTAGTCGGTGCTAGAGAAACTAGAGAGTTGGTGCTCTCAACAAGTTGCAGCTTGCTAAAGAAGAGTTTGAAGCCTCATTTTGAGTTGGTGCTCAAAGAAAGATGATGTACAAAACTTAAAAGACTGCCTATCATTCCAAGAATAAGAGGTTTTCTCCCTTTATGGGTTTCCTCATGAATATCTGTCTCTGTGTATATCATGTGTGTGATTGATGGTTATTATTTCTATTGTTCATGACTTTCATAATCTTGATGATCACTTGAAGAAGGTTAATAACATTTTAATAGGAATAAAATTGTTTAAGCATAGTAACAACTGATTCACCCCCGCCCTCTCAGTTGTCTTAGTATTTCCAACAATTGGTGTCAGAGCAAGTTCCTTTTATTTAAAGGTATATCAGTAATATTAAACATGACAAGTCAAGAAGGAACTTCAACCAATAAGGCCCCCCTATTCAATGGAACAAACTTTGCATTTTGGAAAGTTAGGATGAGAACCTACATAATGGATTTAGGTGCAGATGTCTGGGATGTGGTAGAGACTGGTTATTTAAATCCAATTGTTCTAGATAATAAGGATGACAAGCTAGAATTCATCTTCAATGCTAAGGCTATGAATTCTATTCTAAGTGGGATTGTAGAAGCATAATTCGTAAAAGTTATGCACTTAGAATCTGCCAAACAAATGTGGGACAAACTCATTAGCAGTTATGAAGGTAATGAAAAGGTAAAGGATGCCAAGCTGCAAACCTACATATTACAGTTTGAACAACTGAAAATGAATGAATATGAAACAGTTAATAATTTTTTATTAAGAGTTGAGGATCTTGTGAATTCCATGAAGGGTTTTGGTGAGAAGATTGAAGACATTTTTTTAGTTCATAAGATTTTAAGATCTCTACCAAATAGATTTAATCCAAAAGTTTCTGCAATAGAAGAACTGAATGATCTTAAGACTTTGTCTATTGATCAACTTCTAGGAACTCTAACTTCTTATGAAATGAGGATTAGTAAGGATAAACCCACCTCTAGAGAAGCATCATTTAAAGCAAATAAGAATGAGGATTCTAAGCCTGATGAATTTGAAGCAAAATTTGTGAGAAGACTAAAGAAAGGATAAGGGAAATACCAAGAAAAGCTACCCTTCAAATGTTTTAACTGTGGAAATATAGGTCACTTTTCATCTAAGTGTCCACACAAGAACAAGGATGACAAATCTGAAGGTGAAGAGAAGTACAAATCCAAGATATTTGGTAAAAAGAAAAGTTTATGTGTAAACAATGATGACTCTTTAGAAGACACAGATAATGACTATTTCAATGAAGATAAGGTTAATGACTTTGTGCTTATGGCCAAAGAGGATTATGAGAATAAAATCACAAGAAGTGATGTTAATTATGAATAAGTTGTGGTTGATATGGAAGGTGAACTAATTAGTGCTTTAGAAGAGATTGACATACTCAGACTTAAGAAGAGAAAACACAAACAATTGTTGATGCAATTTGAAAAGAATGGTAAAAAACCTGATGAAGACTTTGCCCTGCTAAAAATGGAGTTAGAAGAGGCAAAGAAAATAGAGGATACTCTGAAACAAAAGTTATCAGAGAAGAAGGCAAGATTTGAAGCCTTAGAAGAAGAGGTAGTAAAACCCAGAAAAGTGATGGAAAAATTTAAAGCATTGTATCTCCAAAATCTTCCAAGCATTAAAGCCTCAATAGAACTAAATGAAATTCTGAGAAAACAAAGATCTCCCTTGTTAAAGACTGGTTTAGGCTATGTAAGTGGTTCAATCAACAAACAGACAGAAAGCAAAGAGACAGTAAAGATGATCAAGTTCCAAGTCAGGAGACAATCAGACCATGTGAGTACTCTTCCACTGAAATATAATAAAGACAAGATGATCCCTGATAAAAAACAAAGATATTAGAAGATGGAGCAAAAAATGTCAAGAAGAAGGCCATCCTTCAGGTACAAAAATTTCTTCCATGGTTATTGTTTTTATTGCTCTAATTTTGGTCATAAGATTGCAAATTGTCAAATTAAGTTTAGAGACATGCAACTGAGGAGATCAAGAAATAAACAATCTTTGCAACATAGAACTAAACAACCAATGGGTAGACAAAGTTGCACCAATCACTCTGACCTATTGAACAATGAGCTCGATTGCTATAACTGTCATAACTTCGGCCACAAAGCTGCAAAATGCCATCCGAAGAATTAGAAAGAAGATCCAAGGATAAAACCCTTAGATAGAAATTCCAGCACATGGAAAAAGAAAGATAATGAAAAATATGGTCTAGTACTTTCAGCTCAAAAACAAAAGAACCCATGGTATACAGACAGTGGATGTTCCAAGCACATGACTGGAGACAAGGATAAGTTTCCGTCTATAAGTAAAAGAAAAATATGAAATGTGACCTTTGGAAATGATGAACCAAGTAAAATCAAGGGTAAATGGATGGTGAGTTTGAGTACTGGCAAAGGAAAATCCCAGGATGTTCTTCTTGTAGATGGGATGAAACATATTTTTCTCAGTGTAAGTCAAATGTGTGACAGAGGATGTGAAGTGGTGTTTACTTCCAAAGATTGTAAGATAAATTCTGTAAACTCGGGACAAGTGATGGCTAAAGGCATAAGGACATAAAACAATGTCTACGTTTTGAAAGAAGAAAAATAAGAATGTCACTTAAGCAAGTATGATGAAATTTGGTTATGGCATAGGAGACTTGGACACCTAAATTTTGATCATCTAGTCAAACTTAGAAATAGTGAGGCAGTAAAATATCTTCCAAAGATATCAAAGCCATATGATTCTGTATGTAAACATTGCCAAATAGGAAATCTTACCCCGACACAGTTTAAATCTAAGAACTTTGCATCAAAATAGAAACCACTTCAGTTAGCACATATGGATTTATGTGGACCATCAAGGAAGGAAGGAACAGGAAAATAAAATTACTTCATGTTGATTATTGATGATTATTCTAGACTGACATGGGTTGCCTTTCTGAAAGAAAAATCTGAAGCATTTGAAAAGTTCAAAGTGTTTAAGGCTCTGACTAAGAATCAAACAGGAAAAGAAATGAAGGCAGTAAGGTCTGATAAAGGAGGAGAGTTTAGTTCAAGGGACTTCAAAGAGTTTTGTGATAAACATGGGATCAAAAGAGAGTATACTATTCCAGGGACTCCATAGAAAAATGGAGTAGTTGAGAGACAAAATAGATCAGTTCAGTAGATGGCAAGATCAATGATGAATGAAAGGAATATTCCTCAGACATATTGGGTAGAAGCAATTCATAAAACAATACATATTCTTAACAAATCTCATCTCAGGCCACAAAGTGACAAGACTCCTTATGAACTATGGTTTGGAAGACCTGCTTCAATCAAGCATTTTAAAGTTTTTGGGAGTAAGTGTTATATCAAGAATAATGATGAAAATATTGGCAAATATGATGACAGAGATGATGAAGGCATCTTCTTAGGGTATGCTACAAACAATAAAGGATAGATATGCTATAATAAGAGGCTTCATAAATTGGTTGATTGCATTGACATACAAGTTTATGAAGAGATCCTGGTATGAGATGTAAGCAGTGTTGAATCAACAACAAAGGATATAGTTGAATTTGAAGATGAATAGGTCCAAGAATCAAAAAAATAAGACTCTGAGTCAGATGAAGATACAAATACTCAGGTAGACTCAAATCAACAGGCAACATCAAATCCTTCCTCCAGAATTACTCAAAAGAATCATCCTGCAAGTCAGATAATTGGTGAGAAAGACAAAGGTGTACAAACCAGGAGAAGGATAATCAAAGACACCGAGGAATCACATATAGTCTTCATATACATGGTGGAACCCAAGAACTTTAATGAAGCCAATGAAGATGTAAATTGGTTAAAACCAATGAATGAGGAACTGGATTAGATTGAGAAGAACAATACTTGGGAGCTTGTTCCTAGACTTGCAGATAAGAATGTAATTTGCTCCAAATGGGTGTTTAAGAATAAAATGAATGAAAAAGGAAACAATGTTAGGAATAATGCCATATTGGTCTGTAAGGGGTATGCACAAGTTGAAGGACAAGATTTTGATGAAACCTTTGCACCAGTGGCAAGATTGGAAGCCATCAAAATGTTTGTTGCTTATGCAGGTCATAAGAACTTTAAAGTATATCATATGGATGTTAAGTCAACTTTTCTTAATGGAGACCTAGAAGAAGATGTATACATGGAGAAAACTGAAGGATTTTCACTGACATATAATCCTGACTATGTCTGTAATTTGAAAAAGGCATTATATGGATTGAAATAGGCACCACGAGCCTGGTATTATAGACTGGAAAAATTTCTACAAGACAAAGGATTCAAGAAAGGTTATGTTGATAGTAATATATACATTAAGTCTGAAGGTGATGATTTATTAGTTCTCTTGTTTTATGTAGATGACAATATTTTTGGATGCACTAATGACTCTTCAGTCTAATGGTTTGTTAATTCAATGCAGGCTAAGTTTGAGATGTCCATGATAGAAGAACTGTCATATTTTCTTGGTTTACGAATCAATCAGAGTTCTGTAGGGATATTTATCTCTCAAGGAAAGTATTTGAAAGAGATGTTAAAGAGGTTTCAAATGGAATATTCTACACATGTGAAAACACCTATGGTGGTTGGTTGCAAGCTCAGTAAAGATGATATTTCACTTGATGTTGATCAAAGAACATATCAATCAATGATAGGTAGTCTTCTGTACATCAAAGCATCCCGTCTTGATATAATGCAAGCTGTTGGAATGGTAGATCGTTATCATTCTACTCCTAAAAAAAGTCATTTAGCAGTTGTTAAGAGGACATTCAAATATTTGAAGGGTACAATGACTTATGGTCTCTGGTATCCTTGAAATCAAAATTTTCAATTAACTGCATATTTAGATGCTGATTAGGAAAATTGTTTCGATGAGCGAAAGAGCACCAGTGGAGGTGAATTGTTCTTAGGTGAATCATTAGTAGCATGGCTTAGTAAGAAGCAGGTATCTATTTCATTATCAACTACAGAGGCAGAGTACATTGCTGCTGCTACTTTTTGCACTCAGATTTTATGGATGATACAAACTCTTGCAGATTTGAAGATAACTTATATTGATCCAATTCCACTTCACTATGATAACACCAATGCCATTAGTGTCTCCAAAAATCCTATTCTCCATTCAAAGAAGAATCATATACCAATAAAGTATCATTTTCTCAAAGAGCAGGTGACAAACAAAGTTGTTCAATTGAATTATATTCCTTGCAAAGAACAAATTGCAGACATCTTTACTACACCCCTATCTAAGACACCATTTGAATATCTCCGTCAGAAGCTAGGTGTCATCCCTTCTCTCACCTAAGAGAGTCCATCCTGTCAAGGGGAGTATGTGTTGGTCAAATATCTGATACCTTCGAAAAGTACTGCAATAGCTCAGGGGGAGCATTTTGTAAGTTTTAAACCTGCGAAGTAAAGCAATGCATATAGATTCTTAAGCAATACAGAAATTAATCAATGGCTCATACACAGAGTACACAGAGATTTTTACCGAAAACCCTCAACCGGGAAAACCTTTCTTATTTTCATTATA
>ML791053.1:223453-242628 GCA_009831015.1 Picea engelmannii
TCTTTCCTTTCACAATGTCCAACACTTTATTCTTAGCAAGGATGAGGTCAATCCTTGTCTTCCATGCTTTGAAGTTGGAGGCTCCTTCTAGCTTGTTCTCAGACTTCATAGAGTTCGTCATGGCTTGCTTGACTTGGTCAAACTCTAGATTTGACCATAAATCCAAACTTCACGTCTTGGCCTTCTGAGTGTACCAGGAGATGCGCTGGGATATGGCGCACCGATCTATCCGGAGATTAGGTCAATCTCGTCACTTAAGGTGCCTCAACAAGAGGTTTAGGGTTTCTGCAACTACTTCTGCTGGTAACCCTAGCTGTAGTTCTTTTGCAAGTTGCTTCTGCTAGTAACCCTAGCGACAGTTCCTTAACGAGCTCAATATCTAGCGGCTATGTTTCCTTCCAGCGTTTTAGGCTGACTGAAGGGGTGTGGGCGCATAACCTGTTAGAATATAAAGGATTGGGTGCTCGTTTTACCACGACGATAACCTCGTCTCCCAACCATAGGCCGAAGCCTCCCTTCGAGCACCTTAACCTTGACCTGAGAATTCCTCTGGAAGCAAACCCTAGGCTAGATAGCCAAACAAAGAGCAACGCATCTCTTCCCAAGGATAACGCATCACAAAAAGCTAATCAGATAGTCCAAACCCTAGCCAAGAGATATCCAAGCCAAATACTGAAACTTTCTACTGCTGCAGCTGCAGCTGCAACACTCCTCCAAACCTGTGCACCAACTACACCTGCAGTGCGCACCAACTGGGAAAACTGCAATCCTGAGATGTGACAAATGAGAAACTGGCGCCCTGTATTTATAGTAATCCTGCCGATTTACTGGGGCCGACTTCTCCTTCTGGGTAGGTGTCTGTTCAGTATATTATTATTAATTTTTGGCCAACTTATTCTCTTGGAGGCTAATAGCCTAATATAAATTATATTCTTGAGCCGACAAAGCTTCTAGGGTTATTAGCCAATTCATTAGGGTTTCTCTTGCTTCCCGGAGTCTTCTATTCTCGTCAGGTTCACATGTAGAGGTAAATACCTCCCGCAGCTACTATAATATTACCACCCACCTCCCTCAGTACAGTACACCAGGGTTATTCAAGGAAAAACCAAACACAAGATCCAAAAATACGAGGGAGATTTGGTTTGGATGTGGGATACTCAGAAAGGAGAACCAACTAATGTAAAAGGAAGTACGCAATTGTGGCTCGGACCTTTCAAAGTCGGAATGGAATCCGTTGATAACTCGTACTATTTGTCCACTTTGGAAGGAAGAAGGTGCCCAGTACCCATTAACGGATGCCTCCTCAAACCCCACCAAGGTGGTGGGACATGACTGTACAAGTAAGTATAAGTAGGTAGGCATTTTCCATGTATTATACCATCTGCATTTCATGTTAGCTTGTTTCTTCATATGCATATTGATTGCTTTGTTTCATATACATATATATTATATTTTCGGGGTGGCAATACCACCCCACCTTTGTTGCTAATGCCCTATTCGAGTGTGAGAAGGTCTGCAGGTTCATGCCAAAGATGTTGAGGTTCTCATGCGCTCTACGGTGAGCACATGTCCCCAAGTTGGAGCCAGATGTTATCCCCTATTTCTAGGGATAACTAGGAGATCATGTCTCGAGGCCCACAGGTCTTAGACATGGAGTACCGAGAGTAGGATTGACCTAAGCATGGCCCTGGAGGGCCCATCCTTCTTCTCTTCATCATACTTGTCCTGTCAGTAGCAGTAACATCCATCACCATCGACTTGGACTTGCATCGGAGAAGACTCTTTCTCCATAAGGTAATTGGTCCAGGTATCATGGTATGTGTCATGTTTGATCATTATAACTTTTAGATATATGCATCAGGTTCCTTACATTTCTGATAACTGCTTGGATCTTACACTAACCCACTTGACCATGGTTGGGGGGATTAACGGGGTGCCCTAGCAATCTTGTATCCATAGGTTTTGGTTAGCCACCAAGGGGGATTTTGAAGAGCCATCGTTCGCTCCCACCATATTATCATTTTACATCTTATCTCCCATTCATCTATCCCATTCCCCTAGTCCAGGCACTAGGATGACCTATTTGAGGGGTTACACTTTATCCTGTGGGAAGAAGGGGCTAAAGGCCCAGGAGGTGAAATTAGCTGGTAAAAGATAAAATCCATAGGATACAAAACCTAGAGATGCCTCACCCAGGGATCCCTGAGAAGGCAATAAAAATCCTCTCGATAAGAAACAAGAGGGACCCAAAGAAAAACAATAAAACAAGACCTAGCCAAGAGGATGGGGGGTCTCATCACGAGCCAACCCATTATGTTCACAGGTATCTAGTAGTATGACATTGCCATTATCTGGTTACCATGCCAGGGCAGTGACCCTTGGTTGCATGGCCAAGGGAAAGGGGGTCTCATCACGAGCCACATCACGAGCCAGCCTTATCGTTTCTACGAAAATACTCGTGGGTAACACTGCCAGCTCTGGTCACCACACCAAGGCAGTGTCCTTTATTTAGAACTTGAAGTAAAAGGAAAGAAAAAGCAATGAATAAAAGAAAGAATAAAGGCAATAAAGGTCTTGGAAAGAACTGCATCCATGACAGGTACAACTCACCTCTTACAAAGGCACCCACGGATAATACCCACCCCTGATTTTCACTGTGTCTGGACATCCTTAGACCACACCACCTCATATTACATGGCTCAGATGATATCCTTTGGGAACTTTCCTTTTCTTATGGATGTCAGCCCAACATGGCACTTTGTCTTTTCCTCGGCTTTGTATAGTAGGTTAGTGTAATGTCTTTGAGCTATTAGATGATATGTTAGGGGTCTTGTGCATGCATTTGATAAAATTAATGATGAAATATGATTGACATTGCTATGATCCTGAGGACTAATGAGCTCATGGAGGGCGAAGTTTTTTGTAATGTCCCATTTCCCCTAGGCAGTCAGAATACCGTGGTGGTTTACCCAATTTCCCGTAAACCATTAGACGGACAAGCTGGGGAAATGATATTGGTAAAGTCACTTTCGAATTATAAAGTGAAACTTAGGAAAATTGAGTTTATTAATATTAAACCCCTCTTTGAGGGTATTTCTCTCCAATTATTAATTAAATGAATATTTTAATGGAGGAAAAGAAAAAGTGAAAGACAAAAAGGACGATAGAGGATTGGAGAGGGATTATTGACTATTCATTGGAAAAATAGAGTTTTGGGAGAAGAGCTCGGTGAGCAACGAGGGTTTCAGCTAGAAACCCATTTCAACACTCAGATTTGACAATGAAACTATCTGTCCTAGCCGGGAGATTGGAGGAGCCATTTTGGTTTCTCATTTGCAGAGATTTGACATTGTGATTCGAAGAACTTCGTTGAAGAAGTATTTCATTTGTAGGTTTGGGAAGAATTTTGAAGAGTTTAAAGGTTAATCAAACCATCTTTTGGAGGCTAGGAGTTTCACTCATAAAGGGGTGAGCTTCTTTAGTCTGGAAACAATTTCCCTGTGGGTCAAATTCCTTCTTGGTGGCTGAGTCGTGCCTAGCCAGGAGCGCACCACATTTTACCTTGATCTGGTCATTGGGGGCGAGTTATTTGCTGAAGAGGGCACACCTCTTGGACACTATATGCAGAGTCAGAGATAAACCCATTGTTGTCTGAGGGTCATAGTGTTTCCTTGCTACAGGAAGGTCGAGTTACTCTCTAAAAAGGGCCCAATTCTCTGGAAATCTGAGTTATGTAATTCGGTGAACATTTGTTGAACCAGAGGTGAGTTTGGGTGTGTCTTCAAGGCTGCATGTGGTTTAGGTGTTGCATGGAGTGTAAGGGAAAAGGGGCTGCGGGTTTGACCTCTGCTGGATGAGTGTTATACTGCTGTGTGGTGATTGTTGGATCGTTCCTATCAGCTGGAGGTGCCGATAACCATAGGGTCGTCCCCTCTTTATCAGCTTGTGTGATCAGTTCTGATATTCCTTCTATTGCTGTGTGTTAAGCGGAGGTGCCAAATACCATATATCAGTCGATTTTCCTCATCTTGAGAGGTATTTTATTCAATTTTGATAAGAATAAACTCAGCCATTTCCATTTCATTAAATCAGTCCGAGTTTGGTTATTTTTGGCTCTTTTAAATGTGATTATATGCATCATTATTTTGTGGGTTTTGCTCAATATTAAAATACTACCATTGGCACTTCATTGGGGAGGTATAAGGCGTTAGAAACCCAATCAATCAGCAAACCAAACCAAGAAACATACCGTTGTTTATTGAAATTTCACCTACAACCATCATTTACAGAAGTTCGCAAAGTGTTTGATGAAAGTCCAACACCAGACTAAAGGAGTTTTTTCCACTTTTACAACTTAGAATATTTCATTTTTGATGTGCAGGACCATACCCGACGGACAGGTACTAGGTGGACTGGTACACATGGGGAGATGATCAGTTTGAACCTCCATGGGGCTGAAGAGCCCATCAGATGGTTGTTGGCACCTCATCAGGAGCAGAGACAGGATGATGATTGATTGAGCCTTTGCACACGAGAGGGAGAAGGGCGTTTTCATCCAGGATGCCTTGGTTGAGCCCAACCTAGGGGGATTGACCCACTACAGGTGGAACGTGTGCTTTCTGATGCCTCGGGACGTCATGATGTCACCTCCAGTGAGTGGTACCTTGACAGAGTAGTTTGGCATGTGTGGCAGAGCTTGGAGTCCCAATGAGGGCCAACGTTTGGCTTCTAGTGCAGAGTTTTTCCCTAGAAAGGGCCAACGTCTCCCTCAGAGGGGATAGACGTCCAACTTATTGCTCATTTAGGCTTTTATTTAGAAGTTAAATGTAAAAACAATATGATTTTAGTAGTCAGCCTTGTCGGCTGTTTTAATGACCTAATTTTTAAATTAAAGTTCATTGGATGATATAAATTGAGGATGTTTTCCCTCATTTTTAAGATAACACAACTCACTCTCTTGTGAGATCTGATTTTTGCGCCCTACTAGGGTAGTTTTTTTGTCTAAAGTGAGGCACACTTTCTATTGAAGGATATTTTTGACATTTATGGCATTTCTCTCAAGGAAGGTTTACAACTAGGGTTTGCTTGTTCTTTTCTTCATGACATGTAAGTGCATTTTCTTTCAAAACTTCTTAAATGAATGGTTGTAGGTATAATTTCTTGCATTTGCTTATTGTATTGCTGATTTAAAACCCTAGGTAACAAGCACACAAGTAGGTTATTGTTACATGTCCCCTTGTTGAGAAATAATTTTCAGCCATTGAAGAAAAGAGATAGAGCCTAGCTATTGCTACACTTGTCTTCTTTCTTCTGAGCTGGCGTTGAAGTCTATAAGTTGAAAAGAGGAGACTTCCTAGGCCTAGATTGCCTACACCTAGGGTTTTCACCTTCTAGGGTTTGAAAGCCTTGTTATTGCAACACTTTCTCCCTTAGATTTATGCTTTAAGCTAGCCGTTTTTCCAAGTTAATTTAGAGAAGGAGGAAAGAGGACGAGGCCTTGCTTAAGCAACACTAGAGTGAGCCTCTTTCCCCTAGGGTTTTGATTATAGGGCCCTGCCTTTGCAGCACCATAGAACCCTACCTTCTAGTCTCTAAGTTATCATCCTTCCGAGACCTTGTGCCCTTATCTTTGACTTCATTTACCCTAAGGCAATGATTTGATCTCCAACGTTGAAGTCCTAGTGTTCAAAACAACTCTTTAAACTCTAAGTCTTGAAACCCTAACTAACTAACCCTAACCCTAAAAAAAGCTGATGTCATCCCTAGGATATTTCATCTTGACGCAACAATCCATTGTATGTGAGCAACTGAATGATAGTTAATGCATTGATTTGATTCAAGGAGTGATTATATTCATCGGATGCTATATTGTTCCGGTATTTATTGACAAGTAAACATTATATTTCCATTATTATTATTTCAAACATTGACTTCGTCAATATTTACTGTTGTATTTGCTCATATATTGAATTTAGATATTCACTGATTTATGAAGTATTAACCATTATTGCACGTACTAGTTTTATTATTGTCTTGTCTCGAAAGCAGGTGCCTTTTCTGTGGTTATACTTTATCTGGCTATCTCTTTGGGCGGTAATCTGTGAAAAGAGGAAAATAGCCTTAATCCTTTGAGCCTTTCCCTTTCAAACCCCAGATTGTTAGGGACGTCTCCCTTGGGCCTAGCCTCCCTCAATAGAAAGGACCTCCCCATTGTGGTGACATTGCGTGGGGTAGGTCCCTGTTACGCCAGTTTGGCCTTCTACTTTATAGCCTTCCCTCCTAGCTACAAACTGTGCGATAACAGGTTTGAGTTCCTGAGCTAGACATTGTGTTTAAAGGAAGACTTCCTCTGAAGAGTGATTTTACTACAAGAGAGTTTCGGGGAGGCTTTCTTCTAAAGGATTGAGGAGGGTTATTATACCTCCTTGTGGATTGTGGAGTCGCCAGATAATTTTCTTGAAATTATCAAAGAGATAAGGGAATCACCCTTAGTGGAGTCGCCAAGTAATCTTGTAAGATAAGGATTGTTGAGGAAAGGCTTACCAAAAAGTGTCGTTCTTGAGGAGAATTGACTTAGTGTTCCCCGACAATTGCACCAAAATGTTGTCATGCAGTTTGTACTTAGAGGTAAAGGAAAGGTAAAAGAAGACAAACTGACGTAACAGGAGACTATCCTATCACTGTCACCTCAATAGGATATCTCTTTCTATCTAGGGTGGTAGGCCCAGGGGAGACGTCCCCAGTGACCTAGGGTTTTGAGAAGGTAAAGGGTAAAGTCCAAGGTAAAAGTTTCCCTCTCACAAGTCACCATCGATCAGAAAGTCTGACTAAACATTCAATAAAAGATAATAAGAACCATAAATGTACCTGCCCAGAACAAAAGCAATATGAAACTATATTTGCAAGGTCACTTGCTGGTTAGTACTTCATATAATTGGAGACTTTCTCAAATAAATAAATTGACTAATATATTGATGAAGCAATTAAAGATGTATAGCAGCAATAATCACAATATGTTACTTCACAATAAATGCTTTAAAGAAGCTTCAAAATGAACAAGAATGATTTATCATCAATGTCACAATACCAACATTCATTAGAAGCAAGGACTACTATGCATTAGCCAATCTTTCAATTGCTTAAAGAAGCATTAAATGCTGCAAAGTATGACTATAACTCAAGTGGATAATAACAGCAACAAAGTTAGCAGGTCAATCTACACTAGGGTTAGAAGGTGTTAGTAGTTGTGTGATGTCCCATTCGCAAGAGTAGGCCAACAGGGAGTGACTTAGTAGTCTATGTGTTCTCGTAGACTATAGTCAGGAACAAATAGGGAACAAAAGGGAGAAATAAGGGTGATTTGGTGGCTAAACGATGAATTAAGCCAAAAAGCATAGGAAAAGTCACTTAAGCCTAAGTCAACGAAGAATTAGAACAAAAAGGTGCTAAAGGGGGACTTAATTAATTAATTATTCACCTTAGGAGGAAAAGCGCCTAGCTTAAGTGAGGTCAATGGTGAATTAGATCGAGAAGAGTATAAAGGGAGGAATTCAACCTAATTCCTCATTATGCATTGTTATGATTTGATGTTGAGAGTTCCTAGAGGAGGAAGAGATTTGATTTCTACTGTTTTGTGGATTTTTGGAGGAAACCACCACCATTGATCGGTTTCGGTGTTGAGAGACACACCCTAGCCCATAGAAGATACCATCCAGGTATTTCACCATGCTATTCAGGAGTATCCAGTTATCAGTGTTGCGCAACTCAGCCAGTGGGGGTGCAAGTTCAGATAGAGGGTTTGTGTAGTCGCACGAGATCAGAGCTCGGATTGCAGTTTCCTTCCGACCCAATTGAGATCCAGCCAGGACGCATAGATTGAGCCACTTCCCATCAGATTCAGACATTGGAAACCTTCAGAGCGCATCATTCAGCCATTTTGGGCGCATCTCTTTTGGAAGGATAGTGGGGGTTATAGACGGAGCATCAGAGCAGATCTGGGGAAACCCTTCCGACCCAGTTCCGCATTTGGCGAGGTGAAAGTTTTGAGTCCTATAGCAGCCAATTTCGTTGGTGGAATCATTTGGGGCACATCCAGAGAGCCCAGGAGGTGCGCAGACCCCCTGGGGATGAGATCTGGAGCACCAGAGGACAGATCTATCATCCAGCAGTCACCAGTATCATTCTAGAGGCCAGGGCGCTTCTATTGGGATAGTTTCCAGCTCATTCCGATGAGTATAACCTTCCGGACGAGTTTTCCAGTTTGTAGCGGTTACCGTGCTTCTCCAAAATCGTTGATTTTGTCGATCTATCCGTGCATGCATCAGATATGCCTTCATATTCTAATCATGGGTATTTTATGTTATTTTCTTGTATTCTAGTGACGATCCATGAGATCTAACTGAAGACTATCTTCTATATTTCCAGTATTTCATTGTATTTCCATGCTCGAATCTCATAATACATATTATTGGGTGGTTTATGTTATTTATTTTCGCATGCATCATATATATATTGTTTAAAAAATAACATATAACATGCACATGCAAAAACCATGAAACATCTCAAGCACATAACTAAAACACATCCAGAAACCCCCAGAGTATTAGATCTGAAGATAAAATGCATCCAAAAACCCCTAGTGTATCAGATCCGTGAGACAAAACATTAGATCCGCAATAGATATCCTGATCAGTTGGATCAAGGATATTTCAGTGGTATCAGAGCTTTAGTCCTGCCAGCCTGTGACTAAAGATGATGAGTACAACAGAAGACCAAGATGGTCATGAGCACGTAGGTGACGAATATGTCACTTACAACAGGCGCAAGGAAAGAAGGCCTAGGCCTGACTTTCCTCTTTTCCTTCCCAATTCAGAGGAAGAGGAAGAGGCACACAAAGAAGCAGAGAGGAGAGAAAAGCGTGAGGCTGAGCCCAAGGAAAAGAGGATGCTAGGAGACAGATATGAGAGACTAGAGGGCAATGGTAAGGCCCCCATGGAACCAAAGGAAACCTTCATGCAAGTTATCAGTGATATGTTAGCTAGTTAGCAGACCATGTCTCAATCCTTGGCACAGGTGGCTAATAGATTGACTATGGTGGGAATCCTGGGCACACAAGCCCCACATGCAACACAGGGGAACTCAGGGGCAGGCAGTAGACCCCAGTCACCCACTCGCACATACACCTCTGTGAGTAAGATTCCTTGACCTTTGTTTCCCAGTTTCTAGAGGGCACCCCCGGTAGCAACACATATGTCGATAACATAGAGACTACCCATTCATGCAAAGGACATTGCAAAGTATCAGCGGGACTATGTAGCGTTGGGTCGTGACTTCCATCAGGACATGACCCTAATTAAGTATTGTGGACTCAGACTCAGGAACCGCCCCAGAGAGCCACAGAGAGGAGGGCCGCAGCAGCAGCAGGGGCATAACATTGATTTCATCTAGAAAGTTGGTAAACTCACCATACCTTCTTTCGATGGATCGTCCAAATGCACCGCCAAAGCTTGGGTACAAAATCTAGACACCTACTACAAGCTGAACCAGATGACTGAGACAGAGGCCATCAGTTTCTCTACCTTACACTTGGAGGGTGAGGCACACACGTGGTGGTATCATGGATTGGTGACATTGAGCCATAGTCACATCACCTCCTACAGGGAGTTCATAGAGAGACTCATGTACAGATTTGACAGGAGGGATCTAGAGATCCATTTTAGAGTTATAGCCCAGTTGAGACAAACTGGCACAACAGAGGCATTCATATCAGAGTTTCAGCAGGTAGCAGTGGCAGTGACAGATATATCCAAGCCTCGACTGATCATGTTATTCACATAAGGGCTCATAGAACCCTTGAGAGGATGGGTGAAAGCATATCGGCCTCCCACCTTGCAGGATGTCATCCTACGCACTAGAGATTTGGTAGACTCAATGCCAAAAACTAAACCCTTTTCCAAACCCTTCGTACCACAGAAGGATCGAGATCAGAAACCATTCCAGAGAGAATGGAGGAGCAATGAGAAGTTGGACGATGACACGAGACGGGAGTTGATGAGGAAGCAGCTTTTCTTCTCTTGCAGAGACCCTTGGGTCCCAGGGCATAGATGCATGGGAAAGGGATAGATCCACTACATTTAAGTCGAATCAGGCAATGAGGAGGAGGATGAGGATATCGAGGCATGGGAAAACAGTGATTCATAGGATGAGACTACTCATGAGCCAGAGTAGCAGCTGCAGAAACCTCAGATACCGGCAGGTGCACAACCCAAGGAGGAGACAAAAACTCATAGAGAGGTGAAAGGGGGAACCATAGCCACCCTTTCAGGAGTACCCAGGTACAACACCCTCAGGCTCAAGGGCCTTGTACAGGGTCAACGCATGACCGCCTTAGTTGATGGTGGGACCACCCACAATTTCATAGATGCATCCTTAGTAGCCAAGAGGGGGTTATGCACTGAGGAGTTTGAGGGATTCCATGTAGCAGTGGCAGATGGATACACCATGACATGTTTGGACATGATCCTAGACCTAGAGGTCAAACTAGGCAACTACACCATGACAGATACTTTCTACGTAGTTGACCTATCAGATACTGATGTTGCATTGGGGGTAAAGTGGTTATATTCATTGGGGAGATTGCGTTCAACTATCAGATGTTGACCATGAGCTTCAAAGACGCCAATGGATCGAGAGTTGTGCTAAGAGGCATTTCTACAGGGGCACCTTGAGCAATATCGACAAAGAGGATGAAGCAGATCTTTCGTCAAGGTGATGTGGCCTACACAACAGAGTGTTTGATCACCACGCGGAAGAATTCAGAGGATAGGGGGCATTACCATCCACAGATCAGAGAGCTTTTGGGTCAATATGAGCCAATTTTGGGGCCGATACCACCAGGGAGACCACCCGACAGGGGATTTGAGCACACGATTGAGTTAGAGGAAGGGGCTACATCAGTAATCACAGCGCCATATAAGCACCCCAAGAAATTCAAGGACGAGATTGAGAAAGCAATCAAAGAATTGCTTGTGAAGGGGCACATCAGGCCCAACATGCGTCCTTTTACATCTTCAGTTGTTCTGGTACTGAAGAAGGATGGCACGTTACAGATGTGCATCGATTACAGAACACTCAACAAGAAAATGATCAAGAATCGGTACCCCATTCCACGCATAGATGAGTTGATGGACGAGTTATATGGGGCAGTCTTCTTCACTAAGATTGATCTACGATCATGATACCATCAGATTAGCATCAGGGAGCCAGTCATTGAGAAGACAACATTTCGATGCCATTTCGGACACTTTGAGTTCTTGGTCATGTTGTTTGGATTGACCAACGCACCGGCCACTTTCCAGTCTTGCATGAACCACATCTTTAGGGGACAGTTGAGGAAGTACCTTTTGGTATTCTTCGATGATATATTGATATACAACAGGATGTGGGATGAACATTTGGCACATTTGGAGGTCTTGAGGATTATGCAGGCACAGTCATTATATGCCAAGGAATCCAAATGTGAGTTTGGCATGAGAGAACTATTGTACTTGGGGAATATTATCAGTGAGCAGGGAGTACAGGTTCATCAGGAGAAGATCAAGGCCATTTTGGATTGGCCAACACCCAAGAACCTTACAGAGTTGAAGGGATTCTTTGGGTTATGCAGTTACTATAGGCGGTTCATCAACAACTTTTCATAGTTGGGAGCACCACTCACAGACTTGACCAAGAAGGGTGATTTTCATTGGACAGAGGAGTCACAATAGACATTTGATAAAATGAAGGAGGTTGTGAGCACATGCCCTATTCTAGCCCTTCCAGACCTCTCACAGTCGTTTGTCTTAGAGTGCGACGCATCAAGGGTGGGGATTGGAGAAGTTTTGATGCAGGGGGGCCACCCCATTATGTTTGAGAGCAGAAAGCTCAATGAGTCGGAGAGACTCTATCCTATTTATGACAAGGAAATGCTAGCGATCATGCATGCCTTAACCAAATTCAAGCAATATCTGGTAGGTAGCAGATTTGTAGTGAAGACTGATCATAACAGTCTCAAGTATTTCCTAGATCAGAAAGACCTCAATGAGAGACAACATAAGTGGGTCTCAAAGATCCAAGCCTTTGAATTTTACATTGAGTTTCTCAAGGGAAAAACAAATATCGTAGCAGATGCCTTGTCTAGGAGGCCAACAAGGTGTTCGATGATGGACGTTTGTACAAATTGGAAAGCTCATTTGTTGGTGGAGTACTCCAAAAACAAATTTTCCTGTGAGGTGATGGATGGATAGGTGGTTGATGATAGATATCGAGTTCTTGATGACGTCATTTTCTACAAGGATCGGATCTACTTGGTTCCAAATTCTACCCTGAAGGGGAAAATTCTGAAGGTGTGTCACGATTCACCTACAACAGGGCATCAAGTGTACTTCAAAATGTATAGGCAGATTAGGGAGAGATTCTCATGGAAGGGTCTCAAGGATGATGTGTTGAAACACATCCGGGAGTGCACGACTTTTCAGCAGAACAAGTCTGAGGAGACACACCCCGCAAGGTTGCTACAGCCTCTACCCATTCTAGAGCATAAATGGGAGAGCATTTCTATGGATTTCATTACAAGCCTTCCTCGAGTGCAGGGAAGGGACTATATATTTGTGGTGGTCGACAGACTTACCAAATTTGCACATTTCTTTGCCATACCCACGGACTACAAGGCCATACAAGTAGCAGAGTTGTTTTCTAGGGAGGTATTCTGGTTGTATGGTTTGCCCAGGAAGATAGTTAGTGATAGAGATGGGCACTTCATCAGCGCGTTTTGGCAAGAGCTTTTCAGGTTGACAGGCATAGAGCTAGCTACGAGTACTAGCTACCACCCACATGGCACAGACAGATGGACAGACAGAGATCGTCAACAAATGGGTGGAGGGGTATTTGAGGAACTATGTGGGGGGGCAGCAGCGCACATGAGTGAGATGGCTACACATGGGTGAGTATTTCTACAACACATCTTACCATATGTCTATCAGAATGTCATCGTTCAGGGTATTGTATAGATACGATGCACCCTCCTTTGTTGAGACTGTGTTTGGAGATAGCAGGGTCCCGGGGGCCAAAGATTGGGTTGAGGAGAGTCAAAGGATTCTGCAGGCAGTGAGGGAGAACTTGCAGACGGCTCAGAACCAACAGAAGATCTATGTAGACTGGAGGAGAGTCGAGCGCAATTTTGACGTAGGGGATTTGGTTTTTCTGCGATTACAGCCATACAACCAGTCCTCCTTGAAGAGGAGCGGAGAAGAGAAGCTGAAGCCGAAGTTTTATGGGCCATACGGAGTCATCAGGAGGATAGGCGAGGTGGCATATGAGCTAGAGCTACTGGAGGGTAGAAAGATTCATAATGTCTTTCACGTCTCTTGCCTTAAGAAGGTCATGGGACAACAGATTAGCATTTCAGAGGAGTTTCCACCCTTGGATTAGGAGGGATAGTTGGAGCTAGTGTCGGAGGAGGTACTAGAGCAGAGAGAGCGCAGGTTGAGGAGCAGGATCATCAGGGACTGTTTGGTTAGATGGAGGGGTCTTCCAGTGGAGGATTCCACATGGGAGGGAGAGCATATTTTGCAGTACCTAGGATTGATGTTGCTTGAGGACAAGCAATCTCAGGAAGGGAGGATTGTGATGTCCTGTTTTCAAGAGTAGGCCAACAGAGAGTGACTTAGTAGTCTATGTGTTCCCATAGACTATATTCAGGCACAAACAAGGAGCAAAAGGGAGAAATAAGGGTGATTTGGTGGCCAAACGATGAATTAAGCCAAAAAACATAGGAAAAATCACTTAAGCCTAAGTCAACGAAGAATTAGAACGAAAAGGTGCTAAAGTGGGACTTAATTAATTAATTATTCACCTTAGGAGGAAAAGCGCCTAGCTTAAGTGAGGTTAATGGTGAATTAGATCGAAAATAGTATAAAGGGAGGAATTTGACCTAATTCCTCATTATGCATTGTTATGATTTGATGTTGAGAGTTCCCAGAGGAGGAAGAGATTCAACTTCTACTGTTTTGTGGATTTCTGGAGGAAACCACCACCATTGATCGGTTTCAATGTTGAGAGACACACTCTAGCCCATCATAGATAGCATTCAGGTATTTCACTGTGCTATTCGGGAGTATCCAATTATCAGTGTTGCGAAGCTCAGCCAGTGGGGGCGCAAGTTCAGATAGAGAGTTTGTGTAGCTGCACGAGATCAGATCTCAGATTGCAGTTTCCTTCCGACCTAGTTGAGATCCAGCCAGGGCGCATAGATTGAGCCAATTCCCATCAAATTTAAATGGTGGAAACCTTCAGAGCGCATCATTCATCCATTTATGGCGCAATTCTTTTGGAAGGACAGTAGGGGTTATAGACGGAGCATCAGAGAATATTTGGGGAAACCCTTCCGATCCAGTTCTGCATTTAGAAGCTAATTCTATTGGTGGAATCATTTGGGGCACATCCAGAGAGCCCAGGAGGTGTGCAGACCCCCAAGGGATGAGATCCAGAGCATCAAAGGCTAGATCTATCATCCGGCAGTCACCAGTATCATTCTGGAGGCGAGGTTTCTTCTATTGGAACAGTTTCCAGCTCATTTCGATGGGTATAACCTTCCAGACAAGTTTTCCAGTTTGTAGCGGTTATTGTGCTTCTCTAAAACCGTCGATTTTGTTGTTCTATCCATGCATGCATCAGATCTGCCTTCATCTTCTGATCATGGGTATTTTATGTTATTTTCTTGTATTCCAATGACAATCCATGAGATCTAACTAAAGACTATATTCTATATTTCTAGTATTTCATAGTATTTCCATGCTCGAATCTCATAATACATATTATTGGGCGGTTGATGTTCTTTATTTCCGCATGCATCACATATATTGTTTAAACCATAAAATATAACATGCACATGCAACAATCACGAAACATCTCAAGCACATAACTAAAACGCATCCAGAAACCCCCAGAGTATCATATTTGAAGATAAAACGCATCCAGAAACCCCTAGTGTATCAGATCCATGAGACAGAACATTAGATCCGCAGTAGATATCCTGATCAGCTGGATCAAGGATATTTCAAGTTGTTTAAAGGTATTGGATGTTTGAAGGTTGTGATCAAAGCACTCAAGCAAGAAGTCCAAGAATAGTGTGTTCATAGGGAAAATAGAGTCAAAGATAGCGGCAAGTATTGAAGGAACAAGATGAAAATATTAGGGCCAAAGATAAGAGGAATTTGATGGATGAAGTGTTGGTAAGCCAAGGCTTCAACAATCAAACCCTAGGGGAAAACGACTTACTAAGGTGTAGGCAACCCTAGGCCTTAACACATTTTCCTCCTTCTTTAGCTCAATAACAAAGTAAAAACGGCTAGGGTGAAGAGAAAATGATAGGGTGTTGCAATGGCAAGGCCCTAGCAATGTATTCAACAAATAAAACGACTCCTTAGCATAATCTAGTAAGGAATTAAAATAAGGACACCAACATGTGCTTATTTCCTAGGGTTTATTCCAACAAATTTCATTAACAAAATTCAAGTAAAACACTATAGCCATTCAAGTAAGGGAAGGACTGCAGAAATTTACTTACATTTACCAAGTATTCATCAAGCCAAACCCTAGTTATAAACCTTCCACCAAGAAAAATGCCAAAGATAACCAAAATAAGTCTCCTTCAACAAGTGTGCACTAGCAAATTTCAGCCAAAACACCTAGAAGGGCTCAAATTTCAGACCTCACACAAGTGTTAGTGAAAGATGATGTGAAAAAGAGAGTTTTAGCTCTCTACTTATACAATAGAAATGGCCTTTAATTTAATTTTAGGTCACAAAAGGCCGACAAGGCCAAATTTACATAAAAATATTGTTTTTGTTGAAATAATGTAACTGTGAAGAGCATTCTTATTATTATAGTTATTTTATTATTAGGATTAATTCCCATTGTGGATTAATCATGTCGGTAATTATATTAGGACCAAATCCCCTCTTGTGGATTGGTCATCGGATAATTATAATGGGCAGAATAAGAAGTCGGCCCTAGCAGTTATTATTGAGACCCAGAATTAATTTAAAGGTGGGTTTACCCACCCAGAGTGAGAGGTCGGCCCTGCCAGTGAAACCCTTTCACACATGCGAGTCTTGTATATATAGGAGGCTAGTGCCTCACTTCTAACACACAACTCACTTGCTCATTATCTTATGAGGCAAGCTGCAATTACCAGTTAGAGAGAGGAGAAGAAGAGTGGCGCATCTCTTGGGGAGGACTATCTGTATTGGTTTGAGTTATCTCTTGAACATTGTATAAGATATTTATGATAAGGAAGTTTTTGCTGGGTTTTCTTCCCCTAGAGGGTTTCCTAGGATAAATGTTGTGTCTCTTGTGAATGTGTATTTCTCATTGATCTCGTTCTTATGATGATCTTATCTATTGAAATGCAAAGAACTATAATAATGGCATAAACATTAACATGGTTTCAAAGCCAACCTGAAGGAAGCACAATTTGCAAGAGGAAAAATGTCACTATTACCGTACCCAAAAATTAGGGTTTTGCAAAAATGAATCTTTTCAAGCCTAAAACCACCTAGAAAGCTGTGCCCTCCCCCAAGGATCATTTTGGCACTTAGAGCGCACCTTTTCAGTGGCTAGATCTCCCGGAAAGTGAAACCCTAGTTTCACAAAGTACCAGAAAACCAGAGTACTAGAAGTACCAGAAGTACCAAAAAACCAGAAGCACCAGTCCAGAAATTCGCAGATCAGATTTAAAGGAGTAAAAGTTGGATTTTCAAAATTCCAACTACACCAGCTAACTTGCCTCAGCTCAGCGCATCTATCCCCTAGATCAGATTTTCAAAACTCGAAATTTGAAAAATTAGGGTTTCCTCATAAAACCCTAAGTTGCAGTTGCAGTTGCAGTCTCAGAACTAGTTGCAGTTGCAGTACTAGTTGCAGTTGCAGCCATAGAACAAGTTGCAATCAACCTTGAAATTTTCTCAAGAGTTGGCAATGATTACCACTGCTACCAGATGGAGCCACTACCTGCAAATGTCATCAGAGGTATGTACTCACATATGTTTAATGGTTAAACCATAAAGATTATTTGCAGGAGAAGGGATCTCTTGCCATAGATCCAGAAGGATCTCAAGATCCAACACATTAAAAGGATTGATGCAACCCAGGTGTGATTATTCTAATATGCATCTATTTGTTATGAAATTATCTTGATCAGTGTTGCACGTTGAAGCTATGATCAAATTATTAGAAGAATTAAAAGTTGATCATAGAGCTTATCCTCTAACCTAACCTTTTGTCAAGTTAGCATATTGTCTTACTATAGAAGATAGGTTGAAGAAAGCACTCGTCACTTGAGTGAAGGATACCTGGAAGAAAAGCAAGAACTCACTCTTGAGGACAAGGCTCCAGGTTTGATTAATCAAGATTCAAAGGTACACATGACAAGCTGATGACTTTAGTTGAGATAGCAATCATCATAAAGTATTATACTTGATAGCATGTAAGAATATAGAGGTAAATACTTTGTCTGATATGACTAACACCTCCTCTAGGAGAAACCTCGTGTGTTAGTTTTAGATTTCCATGGAAGAATGCTTTGTCACAACACTAGAGAGTGTTGACCTCATTTCGTATTGTATTCCTTACCTTTAATCTTTGCCTCAGATAAATTATAAGTGATAGCTCTAAAGGAGCTATTATGATGATTGTCCGTCCTATTTCTTTATATTATCAAGAAGGATATTATTCTTGCTCGTTGTTGACCTTGCTCCAGGCCACATGAGGAAGCTATACCGAAATTTGCAGAAGGCAACGTACTAAAGGAGAGACCATAAATGAAGCAATCATCAGTGGAAGAGAAGAAGGTGACTTGCATAAGCTATAGGGTCACTCAGAAGCTGCCATGACCCATGCCATTGAAGAATCTTGGCATTGAAGGTTAGCTCACTCCAACTACAAGGTGCTACCATACATATGCAAAGAGGTCACAGGTTTACCACAACTCAAAAGTAACCATGAAGGTGTATGCAATGGATGTGCACAAGGGAAGAACATCAAGAACCCGTTTCCGAAGAGGGACAGCAAGATAGAAGGAGTCCCAGAACTCATCCATTCAGATGTGTGTGGCCCAATGCCATCATCCTCCATTAATGGGTATGTAATATGTATACTATGTACCGTTCATTAATGATTATTCTCAAAAGACCTAGATATATTTGAGGTGTTCAGCAAGATCAAGGAATTCAAAGCCTTGATAGAAGAACCCTTCTATAAGGAATATTAAGATACTCAAGTCAGAGAATATACCTCAAAAGAGTTCGTGAACTTATGCAAAGATGTTGGGATCAAGATCCCCAACAAAACGGTGTAGTTGAATGGAAGAACAGAACCATGCTGGAAGTTATGAAGATCAAGATCTTCCTATGTGCTTATGGGCAGAAGCAACAATGACAATTGTTTATGTGCAGAACCGATTGCCCCATAGTGCACTTGGGCTCAAGACACCAGAAGAGATGTTCACCAAAAGGAAGCCAGAGGTAAGCCATCTCAAAATATTTGGCTGTCCAGTGTTTATTCATATACCGAAAGAGAAAAGAAACAAGATGGAACCCTCCAGAAAGAAGGGAATATTTATGGGACACTGTGAGGTCTCCAAGACCTTCAGAATCTACATACCTGGTCACCGCCACATTAAGATCAGCAGGGACGTGACCGTTGATGAAGAAGCAACACTTAAGAAATCAATAAGATTCCAACTTAAACAAGTATATGAAGAGGAACCCGAAATTCCCAGGATTGCAAGATCCGTGAGGGAAGTTCCCAGAACTGCAGAACCTGTAAGGGAAGTCGTAACTTCCCCTGATGAGGAGACTCCTGAAGATCACGATGTATCAGAAGTTCAAGAACCTCCTCATATGACCTTCTCCCATAAAAGAAATCCTTCTTGGGAAAGAGAGATTATACAAGATGGAGAGAAGTATGGTGTTCCAGAAGGAACCACAAGACAGTTGAAAAGACCAAAGCCATTCTCCAGTTACACGGCTTTGATGTGAAATCTACTTGATGAAGAACCTACATGCTTTGAAGAGGCCATTCAAAAGAAGGAATGGGTAGATGCCATGACAGAGGAATACCAATCCATAATAAAGAAT
>ML791053.1:253859-265765 GCA_009831015.1 Picea engelmannii
CAAGTGTGTGTGTCAGAGCTAGGAGCCATCGAAAGGAGATCTACGACATCAAGGCTCAGGTTGTAAATTTCTCTTTCAGTTAATGCAATACATGAATATGTCCCTTTCCCATAATGATGATGTCATCTTATTACATGATTCCTCGGTCACATGTATAGACTAGGTATTGAATATATTAATGCCTTTGTTGTGATTGGTTTGTGTTGTTGTGATTGGAACGACACAAGAGCATCAGAGCAGAGCAAGGAACAACAAAGATTAAAGGAGAGCGTTCATAAGGTATGTCCACCATCCATTTCTCTTAGTTCATTCAATATCTATATCTAGGGAAAGAGTAGTATTCTGTCACGTTTTGTTCTAGATCCAGGTGGATCTGGGGAGATTGGTCTGTGTCCGCACTCACGAATTTATCCATAAACACCCCTTTCTCTTGGCTATGCCACCAAGAGACACTACCCTGGTGTGGTGACCAACTGCTAGTAGTGTCATACCACTAGATGCCCATGGACCTAATAGGCTGGCTTGTGATGAGACCCCTTATCCTCTAACCAGGTCTTGTTTATATTATTTTTATGGGTCCCTATGTTTCTTGCTGAGAATCTTTTTACTTCTTTCTCGGGGATCCCTGGGCGAAGCATCTCGAGGTTCATTCTTTGGCTTCTATCTTTTGCCATCTACTTTTACCCTCTGGGCCTTTAGCCCCTTCTTCCCACAAGGTATGGTGCAACCCTTAAATATTTGGCCAACCCAATGCCCGGACCAGTGTAATGGGATGGATGAGCGGGAGAAATATGGAAAGTGGTAAGTATGGTGGGAGAAGACGATGGCTTCTCATGAATACCCCCAGTGGCAACTCAAAACCTATGGGCACAAGCTTACTAGGGCATCCTGTCATTCCCCCCAGATATGGTCAAGTGGATAGATATAAGATCCAAGCACCCGTTAGAAACAAAAAGAATCAAATTCACATATTCAAAGGTTTTGAGGATCAGAGTGACACATACGATGATACCCAGACTCATTACCTCATGGAGGAAGACCTACTTCTGCTATAGGACCAGGCCGAGGTAATGGATGTTGTTATTTCTAACAAAGTGGAGGCACTAAAGGAAGAAAATATGGGCCCTCCAGGGCCATGCTCAAGTCGATCTGGCTCTCGGTACTCCACGTCTAGGACCTGTGGGCCTCGAGACATAATCTCCTTAGTTATCCCTAAACTGGGGATAACAGGTCACATGCCACAGGTGCATGGGAAAGGGAGAGATTCATTATATTGAGGTGGCAAAAGACGGTGTGGACAGTGAGGAGGAGGAGCATGATAGTGGATCTGCTAGCTCAGAGGAGGAGTCGGCACAGGTAGAGGAGCAACCTCCCCAGTGGTTCCATGGCCTCCTGAGAAGGCTAACAGACAGAAACTAGCAAAGGGAGGAGTCATAGCAACCCTTTCTGGTGTTCCTAGGTATGATACCCTCCGGATCAGAGGGACTGTTCAGGGTTAACAAGAAATTTCCCTCATAGATGGTGGGGCCACCCACAACTTCATTGATGCTTCATTAGAATTGAGAGGGACACTTTGGATAGAGGAGTTTGAGGGGTTTGGTGTTGTAGTAGCATATGGACATATAGTGGAGTGTCTAGACAGAGTTCTAGACTTGAAGATAAATTTAGGCAACTACACAGTGAGAGACACATTTTATGTGGTTGACCTATCTGACACAGATGTGGTATTGGGAGTCCAGTGGATGATCACCTTGGGAAAAATCACCACCAATTACCAAACCTTGGAGATGGGGTTCAGAGAGAGTGACGGGAAGAGGTTTGTTATGAGAGGCATGTCAACAGGAGCACCCAAGACATTTTTGGCCAAGAGGATGGAGAGGATATTCAGACATGGGGAGGTAGCATATGCCGTAGAGTCCTTGATCACTACACAGAAGGATTCAGAGGGTCGACAACAGTATCAGACACAGATCAAGAACTTGTTGGAGTGACATCAGCAGGTTTTTGGTTCGATTCCACCAGGGAGACCACCTGACAGGGGGTTTGAGCACACCATTGAGTTGGAGAAGGGAGCCAAACCTATGATCACACCCCCCTATCGTCATCCTAGTAGGTTCAAGGATGAGATAGAGAAAGCAATTAAGGAATTGCTAGCGATGGGACACATCAGACGGAGCAGTAGTCCATTTGCCTCTTCAATTGTCTTAGTTATGAAGAAGGATGGTACCATGAGGATGTGCATTGATTACCGGGCCTTGAACAAGAAAACCATCAAGAACCGGTATCCTATTCCTCGTATTGACGAGTTGATGGATGAACTACATGGGGCAGTTTTCTTCTCGAAGATTGATCTACGCTCTGGGTATCATTTGATCAACATCCGAGAGTAGGACATAGAGAAGACGACATTTCAGTGTCACTTTGGACATTTTGAGTTTCTAGTTATGCCATTTGGGCTAACTAATGCACCAACTACATTTCAGTCTTGCACAAACCACATATTCAGGGATCAGTTGAGGAAATCAGTCTTGGTTTTCTTCGATGACATCTTGGTCTACAACAAGACATGGCAGGAACATATGAGGCACTTGGATGAGGTTTTGAGCATCATGGAGGCGCAGTCACTATACGCCAAAGAGTCCAAGTGTGAGTTCACTATGACAGAACTACTTTACTTGGGCCACATCATCAGTGCACAGGGGATATAGGTACACCAGGAGAAGATTAGAGCCATTCTGGATTGGCCAACGCCCAGGAACGTGACAGACTTGAGGAGTTTCTTCGGGTTATGCAGCTATTACAGGCAGTTTTTCATGGGCACGGGGCTTTCATCTGGTCCGATGAGTCACAGAAAGCCTTCGATCACATGAAGGAAGTCATGGGCACATGTCCAGTGTTAGCATTACCAGACTTCACTCTGCCATTTGTATTAGAGTGTAATGTGTCCGACGAGGGTATCAGGGAAGTTTTGATGTAGGGAGGACACCCCATTGTATTTGAGAGCAGGAAGCTCAGTTAGCCCGAGCGGTTGTACTCCATCTATGACAAGGAAATGCTGACAATCATGCATGCCTTGACCAAATTTAGACAATATTTGGTGGGCAACAAATTCATGGTCAAAACAGATCACAAAAGCTTGAAGTATTTCCTTGAGCAGAAGGACCTCAGTGAACGCTAACAGAAATGGGTGACGAAGGTACAGGGATTCGACTTCGACATAGAGTATGTCAAGGGGAAGAAGAACATTGTGGAGGATGCGCTATCTAGGAGACCTACAACATGTTCTTTGATGGAGACTTCAATGGATTGGAAATCCAACTTGTTAGTGGAATATTCCAAGAACCAGTTTGCTTGCGAGATTCTGGATGGACAGATTCAGGATGTCAAGTACAGGGTCATTGACGATGTCATATTCTACAAAGACAGAGTCTACTTAGTACAAGATTTAGAGCTCAAGAAGAAGATCCTCGCAGCAGTTCACGATTCACCACTAGCAGGCCACTAGGGTTTTTTCAAAACCTACAGGTAGATCAGGGAGAGGTTCTCATGGAAGGGCCTCAAACAGGACGTTATGAGGTACATCAGTGAGTGTGTGACTTGTGAGCAGAACAAGTCAGAGAATATGCTTCCAGCAAGGCTACTTCAACCACTCCACATTCCGAAGAAGAAATGGGAGAGCATATCGATGGATTTCATCACAAGCCTACCCAAGGTCGAGGGTAAGGACTACATTTATGTAGTGGTCGACATATTGACCAAGTTTGCTCACTTCTATGCCATATCGATAGAATTCAGCGCAGTTCAGGTAGTTGATTTATTCTTCATAGAGGTGTTCAGACTTCATGGGTTGTCGAGGAACATCATCAGTGACAAGGACAATCGGTTTTGAAGGGAGTTGTTTAGATTGGTGGAGACAGAGTTGACACCCAGCACCAGCTATCACCTTCAAACAGATGGGAAAACAGAGATCGTCAACAAGTGGGTTGACGAGTATTTGAGGAACTATGTCGGTGGACAACAGAGAGCATGGTTCAGGTGGCTACATTTAGGAGAGCAATGCTACAACACCACTTTCCACATGTCCATCAGTATGACACCCTTCCGAGCATTGTACGAGTATGATGCTCCCACTTTGGTAGACTTGGTTTTTGGGGAGAGCAGAGCTCCCAAGGCCAAGGATTGGATCACTGAGAGTCAGGAGATTCTCAAAGTACTGAAAGAGAACCTGCAGACGGCACAAAATCGGCAGAATATGAGTGCGGACAAGCACAGGATTGAGTGCAGCTTTGAGGTTGGGGATTTGGTCTTCTTGAGACTCCAACCATACAGACAGTCATCTCTGAAGAAGAGTGGGGCCGAGAAGCTCAAGCCCATATTTTATGGCCCTTACAAGATCATGCGTCGAATAGGCGAGGTTGCCTATGAGGTAGAGCTTCTAGAGGGGAGCAAGATTTATAACGTGTTCCACGTATCGTGCCTCAAGAAAGCGGTGGGGAAATTCACCAACACATCAGAGGAGATTCCCCCATTGGATGAGGAGGGACAGTTGGAGTTGGTTCTAGAGGAGGTATTGGATTTTCGGGAGCAAAAACTGATGAGCAGGGTCATGAGAGAGTGTTTGATCAAATGGAGAGGGCTTCCCGTGGAGAATGCTACTTGGGAGAGTGAGCAAGTGTTGCAACACCCAGGATTGGTATTGCTTGAGGACAAGCAATTTCGGGAAGGGAGGATTGTAATGTCCCTTTCTAGATAGGAGCTCCAGAGAGAAGGCTAAAAGGTCCAAGACTCTAAACAGCCCCATTAGACTATAGCCAGGGCCAGACAAGGGTAAACAAGGTTACTAGAGGTCATTCCAGTCAAAGGTGTTATAATCAGAAAGTGACATTGAGCTAAAAGTGGATAAAAGTGCTTTTAAGCCAATTTGAGCTAAAAATAGAATAGATGAGCTAAAATTAGAAGTCAACAACGAATTATGGTTTTGGACAGCTGTAAGAGAAGGTTCAGCGACCTAATTCATCATTATGCAGATATTGACTTGTCATTGAGGAGAGAGGCGCATCTCAGGAGAGATAGTTCAGTGGATTCCAGGAGGAAGACACCAGTTGGTTGATTTTAGTGTTGAGAGACACACCCTAGTCACTGAGAAGATCACACAGGTCTTCCAACATTCTTCAGTAGCAATTACACAGGTTCCAGCAGCAAGGGCCCACTTATTCAAGGTGAGGGCGCAACTTCTAAGGAGGTTTAGTGGATCGACTTATCTTATTCATGGAGAGTTCAGAGATTCCCCTCCGACCTAGTTGAGAGGAAGGCAAGGCGCATCTTTTGCCTAGTCTCTCATCAGATTTCAACGGAGGAATCATCTGGGACGCATTTTCCGAACATTGGGAGTGCGACACTTTGGGAGGACACGTTCAGGGTTCCCAAGCGATCATTGGATCAGATTAAGGGAAATCCTTCCGACCCATTTCACAGTAGGATAGGGCAATCAGTTTGAGATACATCTCAGCCGATTCCGACGGTGGAATCACCAGGGCGCAGTTTTCCAGTAGCAGAGGGGCGCATTCCCCCAGGGGGTTCCATCTGGGGTCCAGACACACTAGCAGAGGGGTCGGTCAGTCACCAAGACTGAGAGGTGGAGCAAGGCGCACCATTTGGGACAGTTTCCAGGCCATTCCAATAGGTTTAGCTACCAGGGAAAACTTTCCAAACTTGCAGCAGTTGTCATACGAGCTGTCATAGCCTACAACAGATCTTTATCTCATCCATTGCATTCCATTATCTCATCCATTGCATTCCACAACATTCTTCTAGTACCAGGTATTATTCTTTTAGTTGCTATTTTATTCCGGCTAAGATCCTTTTGCCATTGATCTAGCCGAGTGATTTATTTTACTCAGGCGCATTCGACATTGTACTCACAAAGATATCATAATACAAGATTTACAGTCTTTTGTCTCATTTATTATCTATATTCATTTATATGCTGTAATAATGAATTATCCACAGTGGACATATCAGAGTAGCAGTATTTCCCAGAAATCATATCAAATTACATATTTAATGCTTCATCTTAGTGAATAGAAATCATATGTAGTACTAGTACCTTATTTTGTAGTGCATGTTTTAAATTCATTTAATATATACAGATTGCAAAATTATTGATCTTTTGTTGTGGTACTTACATTTATTTAATAATTTTTGTAAAGGATTCATTTTCCTATTTTGATATATGTGCAAATTTTGATTTTAATATATTTTGCAAATTGCTCTGGCATTTCAAGCAACCAAAGGTTTCAGTACTATCTTTATTAAAGATATCAGTATAATTTTTCTTTAGGAATTTGTACTGGCTTGAACCATTTAAGCCAATTTTCTAGTACTAACTTCAGTTATATTTCAGACAAACGTGGATGCTTTGATTGATAATAAGCTTGAGAAACACAAAAACTTGCAAGAACAATCAAGCTTTTATTGGAGTGAAATTGAGCTTGGAACTCTTAAGTTTGACAGGAAAGAAATTGAGGTATGCAGTTCACTTGTGATCCAAGTCTTGGGTGCATCAACTAGGTTGGGATGTGTGCACTGCTGTAAGAAGTCTAGACAGGACCAATTTGTTKAAGCTCTATTTATTATGTTACATATTTGGTCTAACCGTTTACTTCTGGACAYATTTCKTTGTATATTTCATTTKGAAACAGGTTGCTGAATTAAGGAAATTGACTAAGCAAGACTTGATTTACTTTTTTGATAATTACATAAAACATGGYTGTCCCGGAAGAAGAAAACTGACTGTGCAAGTATATGGAAGTTCTCACAGTGGAGCATACAAACAGACCAAGTCTATTGACATATCCTCCGACAAAAACGTTTGTAATGGGAAAACTGTTACGGCAGATACTTCGGATAGAGAGCTATTAAAGGATGACGCAGTTAAACTTGCTTCTTCAGATCAATCATCTGATATGAATAGCTGTGAACTGGATGGATATCGAGCAAAGCGCATCGATGACATACATAGCTTCAAAAGGTCTCAAACTTTGTTTGGCTCTTTGAGTGGAGTCAATCAAGTTTATACTTAGCAAAAATTGAACAGTGACTGTACAACGAAATGATGCTGCAGTTTTTATGTGTTAATGCTTCGACCCAAGCAAATACTCTGTAAATACTAAATTGAATCTCTCTAATCGAAGATCATGTGCAGTAATGTCATTGTTATGTGGTAGTTTACTATGATTCTTAGCATCTTGGGATTGGGATTGATCATAGTGTCTTAACGAACTTGCTAAGGTTACCACTGGTTTTTGTTTGGAAAGTTAAATATATTGTTGTATGAATACTGGAAATCTATATGATAGATCTCAGGAATTGGAAGCCACTTTTTTATTTTATTTTCACACGATCAGAAATCGTGTTCAACATTTTCTGTTATTCCTTGAATGATCACTTAACAAAAATTATCATAATTGGCAAAGCATTTGATCTAAAGAACCCAAACTACGATTAGCAAGGTGGTTAAATTCTAGAATTTTTTGCACCTTTATAGTTTAGCTTTTATTTTTCAAAAAATATTCCCATAAAATTTGTGCAAAGAACATTAATATGGAGGGCTCACTATTATTATTATTTTGTTGTATAGATCTAGAAGATATGGATAAAGATGGATATGCAGTGTTTTCAAATCTCCTTAAAAATGAAAAATCACATTTGATGGCATATTCAATTGTTTACAACTTATAATTTGACGAGCATCCTTGTCATCTTGAAAAGATTGAAGTGAAAAAGATAAAAAAAAAAATGAAGTGAAAAATTCACCACCTCATTCATAACATTAATGCAATTTATACCAGCTTTATCAAAAGCCTAGAGTAAAAAATTAATTTTGTATGGTCAATGCATATTTGAATAAATTTTAAGAACATTTTTCTTATTGAACCATGAGATGATAAAAAGCACATGTGAAGGATGAGCTAATACATATAAGCGTAGACCACAAAACACAAACACACCAAACACTTGTAGAGAAAAAATAATTATTAATATTATCCATGTGTATAAATGGTGTATACGAAACACCTAAACTGGCCACTTTGCCAGTATTGGAAACTTGTCAAAATGCAGAAATGCCTTAGAAATGCCCAAGTGCCCATGAGGGGCTTGGGACCCCTAGGAAGTCAAAAAGTTGTAATCTATGGAAAATGAAGACAAATTAACCTCTTATTCATTTATAATCCTACATATAAATTAATCTATCATTCTTATTTTCTTGCAAGATAATGTGTTATTTAATACACACACACATACACCACGTTCCATCGACATATCCATTTGGGTGGGTTGTGTTTTCATGCATCCCCATTTCTAAAACCTATACCTATTTATGTGTTTCTTGCAGTTTAGGGTGTACATAGAGATGTCTCATACAACCAACTAAATGGTATTACACTTTATTATATAGCATCTAAGTACATTACAATATAATATGACCATTAGTAAATGTTAACTCTAACACCCTCAATGGTCAATGAGAACATATGATTATCCCAAAATATAAAATTATTTGGAACACGTGCATTGAAGATGTATGTAGCTTGATTATCAGTTATTCAATTGATTGGTATCTAAATATGACCGTGATGAAAGTTTACTTGTTGGAAGTCCTCCAAAGTGCTCTCCACTTACACGCCTTGGTGCCTATTGTGCACACCACACATCCCTCGCAATTGCACTCCGAAAATTAGATTCTAAAGTTACCCAGATGCCGGATTCTTTCATGTGACATGAGGATTTTCCTTTAGTACCTTTGGGCTTCACTTTTTCTTGTATATTTGATACAATACTTGCCATGTGTGTGTCTTCTATTTTTGCAATAGTCTATGGTATCTTGCTTTGTTTCTTCATTTTTCATATGCCCTGTCTCTTTATTAAATTTCATTATTCTTTTGTATCTTCACATCTTGTGTTTTGTGAGGTCTTTGATTTCATGTCCTTGGTCATCTCATTTTGTACTTATGTTTTTCACTTGTCTTCTTTTGATGAAAACCCTATTTGGATAACTCTCATTCCCTATCCATCAAAGCATCTATCATTGTTCTTTTGCATGATGTTTCCTTTTGTCTCATTCCAATAATAGTGTATCTCTACTGCCATTTTTACTTCATCCTCCTTCATTTTGGATTTCTTCAATTGTTTCATCTTTATTGATATTTCCTCTGTTATGTACTTTTTTCAATTAATTTCTTATTTTTTTGTGATTGGGCTTGGTTTTTGTTTGTTTATGGTCTTTTATTAGGTCTTCTTTATGCCTTTTCTACTTCTTTTTTCATTGATCACTTCCTATAATTGGATAATTGTGACCAACAATGATGTGCTAGTACTAGAGACACCTACATCAAGGTCATTGTATCAAGAACCTTGTTCCCATGCTATCAGATATTTTCAAGTACTTGGTTTCTCTTAAATTACAATAGTATGTCTAAAGGTGTAGGTCGATAACTATTCAATATAAAAACATGTAGTCCAATAACTATCCAATATATAGACTGGTGCTAAAGAATTATCAATTTAAACTCAGGTTTCTCCATCCAACCATTATTCTCCTACATAAGACAAAATTTTGTATGAATTATTAGTCACACCTCATAAATCTTGCTTATGTCATGTGAGGGTCCCATTTGACCCTTATCTTATTGCATTGAGTCCATTGGTCGAATTTTCCTCAAGGAATGTCCAATTGGTGTCTTCAAATTATTTTCTTTACCAGTGCCTATAATAGGATTCATTTAGTCTTACATCCTTAATAAGATGCACGATTCTTTCATGTGACCTAAGGCTATGCCTTTAATATACCTTGGCTATCACCCATTATGTGGCCTTTATACATCTATATTAGTTCCATATGGACTTCCTTTTCTAGAGCACTTTCAGTTGGTGCGTAACCTTATGCACTCATACTCTTTGATGACTTCTTCCGAGATCGAAAACCAATGATGATCCCATGCTTTAGGTGATAAGCTATTGTTGATGCAAATATGAAAATAGAGTGTGTTGAGGTGAGGAATGGAAAGTCCCCACTCAAGCATTTTCAAATCTCACTAGGCTAAGGTGAGATAGGCAAGAATGTTACCCTAGGTTTATAGCCTATGCAAAATTATCAATTGACCCTCAAGAAATATGTTCTTGGGCCTGATGCTATTATCAAGTTGTGTGTTGTTGCTAAAAACATGAAAAAAATGTTTATATATAAATGATTGCAAAATTAAAATGAATGAAATACATAATATATACAATCTAAAATGTATTATAAATTTTTCATTAATGATAGATTTTCTGAGTTATAGCAAAATGTCTATTTTCAAACTTCTGCGAGGGTAAGGACCAAGATTAGACTTAGAAGTCTACGATGGAATTTAACAATCATACAAACACAACTGGTGTCTGAAAGAAAATGACCAAGACTTAAATGTACTGGATCAATCAAGACACAAGCTCATAAAGTCTTGAATCTACAAAATAATCTTAATTAGAACTGAAAATTAATTCAAAATTTCTAATATAACTACACAGACTGCCAATAAAAATGAATGACCTTCAGAAGCATGTCAAATATCAATGCTTACTAGTCCTTTCTTCTTTGTCACCTTTAGAATGATTTTTCTATCAACAAGAGGATTTATCTCTTTAAAAAACTCAGAAAATGAAAAAATGAAATTCAGAAATATCAATATGAAACAAGAGCAAACCTTATCAGAAGTATTTCTCTTTCTAATTCCTCATGTCTTATTTGTCCTTTTGTTCTTCATTTTATTCTCTAAAAGGTAGTTCCTCAAGTAGTTGAACTACTTTTAGTTACTAAAGTTAAATAACTTTAGTTAGTAAATAGGGCAAGTAACTTTATAATAATGATAATTAATAAATAATATAATAGCTAAATAGGTGGGGTCCCCTCGTATGTCTTTTAAATTTTCCAATCATTCCCTTGTTTCTCCATAATCATTACCATACTTTATGCACATATCATCATAACAATAAATATAAACAACAGTTGAAATAATCATGCATCATAAATAATAAACACTTGTGTCTCCTAAAAACTGATATAGCATGATTTAAGTTTTCTCAAAATAATAATAATAATATCAGTTGTCCAAAAATATGTGTGTCTCAAAGTCAAACAGATGTCGCCATAGTAATAAAATAAAACTAAAATTCATTTTTTTTGTGCACTACCCTCTGACATTGTATCTTTATCTTTGATCAAATATGCACCTGCATATTTCTTTTCTAAGTCACTCTTTGAGATCATCAGGTGCATGTAATTAAAGGTGATCATTCTTACACTATCTTTGAGTTTGAATGGCAAGGATTTGATAGTGTAGGCTGATGTTTCAGAGGAATCATAACTCACTAATATGGTAGGTCATTTTTTTCTGTTTGGTCATGGTTCAATAGCCAAAGATTTATACTTTTTTGGGAGCCGAGGAAAATGTATATGTGAAGCTATAGAAGCAATTGGTTAAACTGGTAGTAAAGGAGGTGGAGGAGGAAGAGGTAAAAACATAGTTGGACAATGACCAATACAAGAAGGAGGATTGAATGCTGCATTGTTCCAAACATCATTGACTAGAGGTTGTGCTTGTAAATGAGGTTGATCATGAATGTCTATGATGCTTGGGTGAGGCCGAAGATCATTAGGCTCAACATGGGGTATGAATGGTGGTTGAGGGGCTTGAAAATATAGGTGTCTTGCAAGGTTCAAGTAACTAGCTGAACTAACTAATTAAACTCCTCGGATTTTACATCAAAGTGTATAGAAAATATCATCTTCTTGTTCCTCGCTCTTTTCCAAAATGCATTTGACCCCCTGAGCTCGTTTCCCCTATTTCCTCTATTGCCAGATCAATTAT
>ML791053.1:291104-302739 GCA_009831015.1 Picea engelmannii
ATATATATATATATATATATATATATATATATATATATATATATATATATATATAATTTTAATAAACTTTAAAGTACGTAATTTCTTTTCTTCATAAATATTTTATAAATCTTTAGTATTCTTTTATTCAGATAAGACAATGAACTGAAAATACAATCCTTCCTCCATTATAATAAACAAAAGCCTGGTCCGCACTTGAACAAGAATTACATGATCACTGCAACTCAAATTATTTAACATCTCACGGGATTTGAACTCTTGATAGGTATAAGGGTATGGTATCATGGCAAAATATCTGGCTCTGTACTATATCCTCTACCCACCACCTTTGAGCACTGCTTTCTAATCTGTCCCTGTTTTCCTGCGAGGACGCTTAAGTTCCTGAGCTTCACCATAGCCTAAGAAAAGTCCGTGTAGAAGGCGGCCTCGTCCACGTCATAAACTTCCACTATGCTTCGAGTCTTTTTAGTGGCCATGAAGGTTTGATC
The DNA here is from genome assembly GCA_009831015.1 of Picea engelmannii. NCBI lineage: Eukaryota > Viridiplantae > Streptophyta > Pinopsida > Pinales > Pinaceae > Picea > Picea engelmannii. The sequence continues at coordinate 291,593 of ML791053.1, forward strand.
CATGTGCAGCACTCGCTTTCCATCAAGGACGTTCTGCTAGTAACGGGCATCGAAGGCCACATCGTTGAACCGACCTTCAAAGAATCGACAGTGCAACCTACCTATGGTGTATGATACAAACAATAAAGGATACAGATGATATAATAAGAGGCTGCATAAATTGGTTGATTGCATTGACATAAAAGTTGATGAAGAGATCTCGATACGAGATGTATGCAATGTTGAATCAACAAAAGAGGATATAGTTGAAGTTGAAGATGAACAGGTCTAAGAATCAGAAAAAGAAGACTCTGAGTTAGATGAAGATACAAATACTCAGGTAGACTCAAATCAGTAGACAACATCAAATCCTTCCTCCATAATTACTCAAAAGAATCATCCTGCAAGTCAGATAATTGGTGAGAAAGACAAAGGTGTACAAACCAGGAGAAGGATAATCAAAGACACCGAGCAATCACATATAGCCTTCATATACATGGTGGAACCCAAGAAATTTAATGAAGCCAATGAATATGTAAATTGGTTAAAATCAATGAATGAGGAACTTGATCAAATTGAGAAGAACAATACTTGGGAGCTTGTTTCTAGACCCACAGATAAGAATATAATTGGATCCAAATGGGTGTTTAAGAATAAAATGAATGAACAAGGACAAATTGTTAGGAATAAATCTAGATTAGTCCGTAAGGAGTATGCACAAGTTGAAGGACAAGATTTTGATAAAACCTTTGCACCAGTGGCAAGATTGGAAGCCATCAGAATGCTTCTTGCCTATGCAGGTCATAAGAACTTTAAAGTATATCAGATGGATGTTAAGTCAATTTTTCTTAATGGAGACCTAGAAGAAGATGTATACATGGAGCAACCTAAAGGATTTTCACTGACATATAATCCTGACTATTTCTATAAGTTGAAAAAGGCATTATATGGACTGAAACAGGCACCACGAGCCTAATATTATAGACTGGACAAATTTCTACAAGACAAAGGGTTCAAGAAAGGTTATGTTGATAGTAATCTATACATTAAGTCTGAAGGTGATGATTTATTAGTTGTTTTGGTTTATGTAGATGACATTATTTTTGGATGCACTAATGACTCTTCAGTTCAGTGGTTTGTTAATTCAATGCAGACTGAGTTTGAGATGTCCATGATAGGAGAACTGCCATATTTTCTTGGTTTACAGAGTTCTGCAGAGATATTTATCTCTCAAGGAAAGTATTTGAAAGAGATGTTAAAGAGGTTTCAGATGGAATATTCTACACCTGTGAGCACACTTATGGTGGTTGGTTGTAAGCTCATTAAAGATGATATTTCGCCTGATATTGATCAAAGAACATATCGATCAATGATAGGAGTCTTCTATACATCATAACATCCCGTCCTGATATAATGCAAGCTGTTGGAATGGTAGGTCATTATCATTCTGCTCCTAAACAAAGTAATTTAGTAGCTGTCAAGAGGATATTCAAATATTTGAAGGGTACAATGAATTATGGTCTCTGGTATCCTAGAAATCAGAATTTTCAATTAACTGCATATTCAGATGCTGATTGGGCAAATTGTTTCAATGAGTGAAAGAGCACCAGTGGAGGTGCATTCTTCTTAGGCGACTCATTAGTAGCATGGCTTAGTAAGAAGCAAGGATCTATTTCATTATCAACTACATAGGCAGAGTATATTGCTGCTGCTAGTTGTTGCACTCAGATTTTATGGATGATACAAACTCTTGCATATTTGAAGATAACTTATATTGATCCAATTCCACTTCACTGTGATAACACTAGTGCCATTAGTGTCTCCAAAAATCTTGTTCTCCATTCAAAGACGAAGCATATACCAATAAAGTATCATTTTCTCAAAGAGAAGGTTACAAACATATTTGTTCAACTGAATTATATCCCTTCCACAGAACAAATTACAGACATCTTTACTAAACCCCTAGCCAAGACACCATTTGATTATATCCATCAGAAGCTAGGTGTCATCCCTTCTCTCACCTAAGAGAGTCCATCCTGTCAGGGGGAGTATGTGTTGGTCGAATATTTGATACCTCTGAAAAGTACTGCAATAGCTCAGGGCGAGCATGTTTTCTTTGAAATTGATGTCAAAGGGGGAGAAAAGTTGTAGTTTGGATACTACAGTTGGAGGTGTAAGAAGAACAGTGCAACCTTTTAGGGTTACCATCAATGCTAAAGGGGGATATTGTTGGCATGTTTTATAGGAAGCGTGTGCTTGTCATTGATGGAAAGAAAAACAACGAACCAAACCTCGAGAGCGCAAAAGATGAGAAAGCTCAGAAGAGATAGCAGTCCAGAAGTGCAGACGAGGTCTAAGAGACGAACTCACAGGAGGAGCAAAGGTCGAGACCCGTGAACACTTAGAAAAAATTCTAAGTCGAAGAGATCAGAATCTTAGGAGGAAGAGAAACAGTAGTCGTTGGATCACTGATCCAGAGGACCAACAACCGTCAGATTGAATTAATGGAAGGACAGGATAAGCAAGGGTTGAGATCTGAGATCTTGATTACCCAAATTTCTGTTAGCCGTCGGATCGAAATAAATGAGAGGATAGGATAAGCAGAGATGGAGAGCCATTGGATTTAATCCAAGGCAAAGATGCATCACAGACAGATCGATTCATTGATATAATATATTGATCAATGAATGACATTCGTTTCAAGTCTAAATATGTGAGGAGTTTACACTCCAGAGAAATCACTTCGAGAAGTTTCAGTTTGAGATTTGAAATACCCGAAGCCCGGAGAGCCAAAGTAAATTGTCGATCGTCGGATCATCCAAAGAATATCACAGTTGTCAGATCGTCTGAAGAGTATCTCAAGCGTCATATCATACGAAGTGGATCTAGGTCGTATGATCTAGAGCGTCAGTTTGAGATTTGAAATCCCCGAAGTCCGGAGAATCAGAGAGCCAAAATAAATCCTCGACCATTGGATCATCCGAAGTAAATTTCAGCCGTCAGATCATTCTAAAGTGGAAGGACAGGATAAGTTAGAAGAAGGGCATGCTAATCTCAACGACTGATAATCAAGCTCTCATATCTATGGTCAACAGGGAATATCAGACCCCCCCAACCTTTCTGTCTTTAACCGGGGGAGGGGTTCAAGTTGGTGGTATTTTCCATGTGGGACCCTCATATGTGTCACCTTCCTGTTAACTTGAACCCCCCTCACTCATTACCACTTATTGCCTAACCCCCCATCCGAGTAAACTATAAAACCACTCATACATACCACCTCCGTGCTCCGACGTCACACTCCACTACCCGCTACATGTCACACTCCACTACCACGCTCTGCCTCCACACTCCACTACTCTGCCTACATGTCTCACCCACATCAACATACCACGTCAGCAAGGACATGTGGCAGACCATGTCAGCAAGGACATGAGTTGTCTGATATGAAAGATCACTTTGGGTGTATTCTCAACCGTTGATCATAGTACAGTGGAAGGATAGTGTAAGTTTGGAAAGTTGAAATCCCGAAGTTCTGAAGGGTGAAGTTTCGACGACCATCCATATCAATGTTTGATTAAGTCCTAGCTGTCATATTGAACAATGAAAGGATGAGTTTAAGGATCAAATCTGACCATTGATTTGTTTTCGTGAAATGAACCATTGATCGAGAAAGGGACCGCAAAACTGTTGATCTGGTTGAAAGGTCAGATTCCTGAAGTGAACGAGGACCGTTGATCCAAGATAGACACACATTAATGGATTGTCAACTCTGGAATTTGTCATATGGGAAAAGCAAGGTTTGATATTTGAAACTCCCGGAGCCTAGATCACGAAGTAAATCTTAGTCGTTGATTTAGGAAGGGTAGATCTGATCCACAGACTTGAGTGGACAGATATGAATCGTTAGTTCAGGAGAACCGTCAAGATTGTGAGATCGACGGTCCTGTCGCATTACAGGGCTAGAACATGCTCGTGTCTTAATTTTTCATGGCCACGCTCGCAATCACATGGTCACATGATAGCATCGCCCATGGTCACATCAATGGAAAATAGGGGAAGGAGCTAATGCTACTAGGCTCCACCTCATAGTATAATCAGACGACGCTCATCAAACCAAATATGATCGAAGGGTTGTTGTTTCATCTCGTGATTTGTTGATCAATTATGATTCAATTACACTAACTAGATCATTGTTCCTGAGCGACTGAATCATTGTTCCTAAGCATTGGAATCAGGGTTCTTGAGTGTTCTGAGATTCCTGACATTGAGCGTTGGAGATGTAGAGTGTAACAGATGATGAGAGCATGAATAAAAGAAAGATGCTGAGATAGAGGAAAATTGTTGTTTCTCGATAAAACAAGTTGAACTATATGTAATCAAGAAGAGAGCATGAACACAGTGTGAATGATGCAGAGATGAAGAACACAAGATGGACAGAGCAGAAATGGTGAAAACAACAGATTGTACAAGAAGATAAGAGCATGAGAAGAACAAAGGAAGAAAAGATGTAAATAAACAACAAGTGGAGCCGAGCATGAACAGACAAAACCAGTCCAGAATTGCAGAATAGAGAAGAACTGGTAAGCGTTGAAATGTCTGTATTATTTTAAAGTATTATTCAAACAAAGTTTTATAAAACAGGGTGGTAGGGTGGTGCTAGGGAGGATTGTTGTCCTCATAGTTTCAAGTGGGTGCTTGAACACAAGGAGTTGTAGCTTCCATCTAGTTGCAGCCAGAAAAACGAGGGTGGTAGGGTGGTGCAAGGGAGAACCATTGTTCTCTGTTATACATGTTGGTGCCTATGTGACTGGAAGTTGGTGCTTCCATCAAATTGGTACTGGAACACTCAGGGAGTTGGTGCTGGAGAAACCAGTGAGTTGGTGCTCTCAGCAAGTTGCAGCTTGCTAAAGAAGAGGTTGTAGTCTCATTTTGAGTTGGTGCTCAAATAAAGATGATGTGTACAAAACTTAAAAGACTGCCTATCATTCCAACAAGAAGAGGTTTTCTACCTTTATGGGTTTCCTCATGAATATATGTCTCTGTGTATATCAAAGTAACAACTGATTCACCCCACCGCTCCCCCCCCTCTCATTTGTCTTAGTATTTCCAACAAGTTGTAAAATTGTTCTTTGAAAGGGTATGGTGCACTTTGGGATTCCAAGGAGCATAATGTTTGATAGAGATACTAGATTTGTCAGTGTATTTTGGACTTTAGTATAGAATATGCTCGATACCAGATTAAAGAGATCCATTGTATTTCACCCATATCTTGATGGAAAGACATAGGTAGTAAATCATACTTTGGTTTATCTTTTGAGAGGTTACAATCATAGGCATATAAGAATTTAGGATGGAAATTTGGTTTATATACAACACTCTTATAATAGATCTGTCCACACTTCCACTAGTAAGTCTCCTTTTGAAATATGTTTTGGATATTTTCCACCATCATCATTGGATATTGTATATGGATAGCCTAAAGTAGGGGAAACAACCTCAAGTGATGCATTGAAGGAAAACAAGTTCATAGACAAACTTAGGTAAATACACTTATAGGTTTAAGAGAAATTGAATAAGCCTCAAGAGAAATACAAGGCCATGCATGCTAAACACAATATTTAGAAGACTTTCCAATTAGGAGATAAAGTTTGGTTACACATTAATAAGGAAATGTTATAGGGATTAGGGAAGAAAATTAAAGCCCTAAGATACATGCCTTCTAAATATTATAGAAGGTGGGAAACAATGGAGATAGACATAGTCATCCACCTTATATGGAATTTTAGTCTGGTAAATGTAGAAAACCGAAAATTGTATGAGCCATTCATGCTCAATGAGTATGAAGAGAGTTAATTCTTACATTCCATTGAAGATTTTACATCAGACACATAGAACATTTTTCTAGAGGATGAAATTATGAAAAATAACATTAGAATGACCGGAAGGGGCTAACAAGAAGTTTGACAAGTAGGATTGAAGGGCCAATTACCAACTAAGTCCAAATGATGCTCCAAGGAGAAAGATGAGGAATTATTTCCTTATCGTATACAAAACTAAATCTTTTGGAGATCAAAATCATACCAAAATGGGGAGGGATGATTCATAATGGATATACACAAGTACCATATGAATTTATTAATTCTCTATACTGGGTATATTATGATTGAAGCATCTCATATGTGGTCTTTAGTTTTTCAAATTTAGGGACATCAACTTCTGGTGCATTGTTTAGGCCATAAACAATGTTTTTTGGCCTTGCAATAGCTTAGGGTTTCCATAGGCTAGCCAATCCTTGGAAAAAACTATTGTTGTTAGTGAGATATTTTCAACAAGTTATTGTGCACCTAAAATGGGGTTCATATGAGAAGGTTCAAGCCCCAACACGGTTAGTGTCCACCTATTCCCCACATATCCAAGTGGCGACCATGTCATCTCATCATAATTTGATTATGAGGAGATAATAATTTGTATGAATTCACTAGAGGCTTCTAGAAGCATGATGGAGGTTCTAAGAGGGTTTCAAAACACTAAACCTAAGCCTAACTTCAATTATAGTTATAAAAAAAACTAGCAGAAGGAGGAAATATGGTTCACTTTTTTGACTATCCATTGATAGTTCCATAATATGAGTAGGAGTGTGCAAGATATGCTAACATAGAAGATAGACAAAATCATATCATAGAGGATTGTACAAGTCCATACTATCTTATATCTTCATAATAAGAAGATAGAAGACATAATCATTCATTAAATGGTAATTTCCCTACATGGGTTTATAGGGTAAATATTTTTGTTCCATTGTGTGTGTCTTGCTATTGTAGTCTATTTCATATTGTGGTAGTTAAAAAATATGTTAATACCTAAAATGACATCATGTTCAGATTTCACAAAATATTGTGAAATTGTGTTTTCCTCCATTTGACTTCATCTTTACTCTCACAAAATAAATTTTCATCATTCAATTACTTTGATATACCTATTTGTATTATTTCAAACAAATCTAAAAAGGGAATCTCCTAAGAAACGCATATGTCTCTTGTAGAAAAAAGAATGACTCAGTTCTTAAAGTGTACACTTTGGAAATTAATATGCAAACTAAGTGAAAACAATACACAAATGAAAACAATACACAAATGAATAATATATACGAGTTTGACAATAAAACTTACATTGCAATGTGTAGAGTGTTGGGAACATTTATTTTATAAGATATTGGTGAAAATGTCATGGGTCATATGAACCATAGGCATGATCGAATGATATAATTTTTTTTGCACATAAACTTTAAGTATGGTAACATTTTCAAAACTGACAAATCTTTGGTTAATGAAAACAATGTTTTTTAATGTATGGTTGGAGGAGAAATTATAGTGGATGAATGCCGAAGTTTGAAGTTTTATTTATTTTCTTTGTAAACCCTAAATCTGTTGCTCAACACCTATGCAATATTCTAAGTTCAGGCCTACGATTTAATGGGAATGGTAGTTGGATCCGATCCTACGTACTCTGCATTAAGGATGGTTGGTAAACAATCGACAGTGACAGTGTGGTGAATATGTATTTGGATTTTTGATATAACTTAAATATTTTATTATGGTGCGTTATTAAAAAAACTCTCTCTAGTTTCATGAATGTAATCACATACTCCTATATTCGACTCCTTATGTCGACCTGTTCAGAAAAGTGGTTGCTCGAAATAGTTAACTTTGTGTGTTCATGTATAGAATATATATGACTAAAGGGTCCAAGTGTTGATTTTTTTGTTAAAAAAACTATAAATGGTCATATGAGGAATGCATTGGGGAGTTGTTATACACACACCCAAATTGAAAATAAAATGTGTTGATTCTGCATAGATGAATATTTCATGTCACTTTTATAGTTGCATACTACCTTAATGCCAAGCCTCTTCCCTCACCGTGCTAGCTCGATATCCTTACCCGTTGGCTATGATGACTTGGTTTTGTGCTAGCTCGATATCCTTACCCGTTGGCTATGATGACTTGGTTTTGGTCAAATCCACTTGATGTTTGTGCTCAATGGTAAAGAGAAATGAGTTGTTGAAAGTATCACTTGCTTGCTTCTTGTTTTCATATTGGGTTGAATTTGTAGGTTTATGGCATAGAGGAAATATTATCAGTAATGCATAATGTTATATTTGTCATATTCATAAATGCAGAGAAAGTTGTAGCTACTAGGTCTAGTGGACATAATCATGAGATGGGTTTATGTATAGCTCAAGTTCTCATTTATAAATCAATGTTTGACTAAGTCCATGTACTTACAATTTTTTGAAGACCACGAGCATGTATATTTTGGACCGTCAAAGAAGTTTTTTTAATATTTTAATTGACAAAATGAAAAGATAGTTAAAGGATTTATTTTGTTTTATGCATATGAAATGATGCTATGATGATTATGAAGCTTAAAATTCATTACATGTTTTGATTGCTATTGGTTATTTTGCAGCATGAAAATAATGGTGAAAAATTGAAAACAATCATGTATCAAATAATAAAGTGAAGCAAGCACAAAGTGTTTAAGCAAGATCCTTGGGAATACATTCCCCCCATAGACGAACCTTATGGATAAGGAGGGCCCTTCTTTTGACTTCTATTTGACTGTTGTATTCTAGACAATATTTTGTTTTGTGTTTTCCTATGTTTCTTCCTGAAATGATTGAGGTCATAAAATATGTTGTGGTTAGTCCTTGTGACCACGTCTTGATAATTAGTTAGCATTTCCGTTGATGTGGATATGAAAATTTTCTAACCACCATGGTGGAAAGATATATAAAGACTCAAGCCTCGAAAATAAGGATCCACTATTACACTCACTATGGTACTCTTGAAGCAAATTTCTTAGTTTTAAAGTTGTTTTTTCATCTTTGCACTAGAGTGATCTAAAAATGAAGAAGACTTGAAAAACTTGAATAATTATTGCAAGTGAAATGTTATGTGTTTAAAGCAACATGATCAATTTGCAACACATAAATTAAGGATTACTTATGCAAAATACACATAGACAACAACATAAACATTGAACATAAACACATGTGCACAACAATTGATAAAGGAGTTCACCCCTCTTATGGGCTACATCTCCTGGTCCAGCTTCCAATGGATCATTATTATTAATTGCTCAAAAAGTTCTCAAAAACATGTCTTACAATGCTCAAACTGACAAACCGACTGCTCCAATGGCTTCCCAGCGTCCCAAAACCTCTGTCTGGGCTCTTTCAGCACCTCAATCGGTCGAAAAATGAAGAAGTTAGGCCTCCTGGAAGTCTCCCTCTTCAAGCTTGCTGTCTCTGGTTCTACAATTCGCACCCTCCTTGCATGAACCTGGCTCACACGCTCTTTTAAGCGTAAAAACCCAGCACCGGATGCAACCGCGCCAACGGTGCAAATCGAAGGACGGTTAAGGGCGCGCCAGCCCCTAACCGCCTCGGCACCTGGGTGTATGGCGCATATGACTGTAGTCTTGGCAAATGGGTGGTTAGTTCGTTGAACCACTCCAACTGTATAATCCCCGCGCTCCAACTCGTGGGCATATGCAATATATATTAAAAACCGTGGGCCATGTCAAAACCCGTGCGCAAATGTTATAACCGCGCCACATTTTAATACATGGTAAAACTTTGGTTTATTGTTACATACATCTGCGCGTGCATTTATATATACAGTTATAACATATGGTTATATGTTATGGTATAAAACCATGGGTCGGGGCTAAGCCCTGGCCCGACCCCTTTCCAATTAAAACAATACACCATATGAAATATATGCGCGTTGACATTCGTAACAAGGAACGTTGGCGGGAAAGTTGGTTATTGGAATTTGTGAAGTCACTATGTGGAGGAGAGGTCCGAGCGTCGAACCCCGCGGCCTCCAACATTTTTATACATAAACTCCTTAGCCAACCAGTGAGCGACACGTGGCGCCCTTGGATTGGGCCACGTGTACTCCTATTATTGGCCACCCAATGACACGTGTCAAAATACGATTCACCCAAAATCGACCAATCAACATCTACCACATCACCACCGTACGGCCTGTATGGTCCTGCCACGTCACCGTACGTACTGTACAGACTGTATGGACAGGTACAGTCAACATCCAAAAATTTTTCCTGTTTGGCTTGGCGGACAGATCGCGATATCTTCTCCATACGGACTCCGTTTGAGAAAGTAAATATACCACCGAAATCAGGAAGACGAGAAGGATGCAATGGAACTATTTTCTTCGCATTCCGAGCACTTTGAAAATTGAGCAAAATTTGATCCCCTGATCACACCTCCCCATTGGAAAGCTTTTGGACCTCCAAAATACTATCTCAGTCTATGTAAAGATGAGGGTAAATTTCCCTCACCCTTCCAACCTCAATCCACTTGGCCTTGCTTGGATTCATCCCTTTAAGACCAACTCGCAAATACTCCACATTTCCTCGCTTCGAAGTTCGCATTCTCCTGTCAAGTATGGTGTCTTCCTGCAGTTCTGTTAGATACTCTGGAGAAAAATCATCTATGGAAGGAATATGAACATGCTCTCCTTGATCATCAATCAATGGAGGCTCATACAACTTCAAATTCTCAACATTAACAATTGCATACATCTGCATATATGGAGTCAAATCTAAACGAAAAGCATTGTTACCAATCTTGCCGACAATTTTGAAGGGACCATATCTAATTGGTTTCAACTTTTTACCTTATCGTTTAAGCCTCTCTTTGCTGATGTAAAGCCACACTTCATCACCAACTTCGAAACTGTGATCAACACAATGCTTGTCATGTCTCACTTTGTACTTGGCCGGACTCTTTTCCAACTGCTCTTGCACCACCTGATGTATCAACTGAATTTGTTCAATGAACTTCTCTGCCCGATCAATATCATATTTCCCATCAACAAAAATATCTTTCCCAAAGATAAAATCTAAAGGTGACTTGGGCAAATAGCCAAAACATGTCTCAAATGGCGACGTTTGCGTCGAAGAGTGCTTAGATCGATTGTACGCATGCTGAATGTAGTGTAAATGTTCATCCCAAAGCTTAGGATGCTTACTGCAATAAGCACGAAGAAGATGTACCACTGTACGATTCACCACCTCTGTCTGACCATCTATCTGCGGATGAAAAGTTGTGCTCTTTTTCAACTTGGTGTCCATGA
>ML791053.1:306586-328823 GCA_009831015.1 Picea engelmannii
GGCTCTTTCGGCACCTCAATCGGTCGAAAAATGAAGAAGTTAGGCCTCCTGGAAGTCTCCCTCTTCAAGCTTGCTGTCTCTGGTTCTACAATTCGCACCCTCCTTGCATGAACCTGGCTCACACGCTCTTTTAAGCGTAAAAACCCAGCATCGGGTGCAACCGCGCCAACGGTGCAAACTGTAGGACGGTTAAGGGCGCGCCAACCCCTAACCGCCTCGGCACCTAGGCGTATGGCGCATATGACCGTAGTCTTGGCAAATGGGTGGTTAGTTCATTGAACCACTCCAACTGTATAACCCCCGCGCTCCAACTCGTGGGCATATGCAATATATATTAAAAACCGTGGGCCATGTCAAAACCCGTGCGCAAATGTTATAACCGCGCCACATTTTAATACATGGTAAAACTTTGGTTTATTGTTACATACATCCGTGCACGCATTTATATATACGGTTATAACATATGGTTATATGTTATGGTATAAAACCATGGGTCGGGGCTAAGCCCTGGCCCACCCCCTTTCCAATTAAAACAATACACCATATGAAATATATGCACGTTGACATTTGTAACAAGGAACGTTGGCGGGAAAGTTGGTTATTGGAATTTGTGAAGTCACTATGTGGAGGATAGGTCCGGGGGTCGAACCCTACGGCCTCCAACATTTTTATACATAAACTCCTTAGCCAACCAGTGAGCGACATGTGGCACCCTTGGATTGGGCCACGTGTCCTCCTATTATTGGCCACCCAATGACACGTGTCAAAATATGACTCGCCCAAAATCGACCAATCAACATTTGCCACGTCACCACCATACGACCTGTACGGTCCTGCCACATCACCATACAGACTGTACGGACTGTACGGACAGGTACAATCAGCATCCAAAAATTTTGCATGTTTGGCTTGGTGGACAGATCGCGATATCTTCTCCATACGGACTCCGTTTGAGAAAGTAAATATACCACTGGAATCAGGAAGACGAGACAGACGCAATGGCACTGTTTTCGTCGCATTCCGAGCACTTTGAAAATCGAGCAAAATTGGATATGAGAATTTTCTAACCACCATGGTGGAAATATATATAAAGACTCAAGCCTCGAAAATAAGGATCCACTATTACACTCACTATGGTACTCTTGAAGAAAATTTCTTGGTTTTAAAGTTGTTTTTTCATCTTTGCACTAGAGTACTAGGGTCTAACAGTTTTGTTGATAGCATGATTTATTTTAAATGGAAAGATGGGAGGTCACATTATGATCTTTTTTGCATAAGCTATATTTTACCATTCGTTCATTGAAGTAAACATTCTTTTATGTTTTCACCATTAGGTTTTCTATATAGTTCTTGGTTGTAGAGATTAGTACTAGTGTCCAGAAACATTCACTGAAGCATTTTGCATCTTTGTCAGTTTTTAATCTTTGTCTGTCATTTACATAGTAGCCAGGTAGTCTCGTAAACACTAGTTATCTATGCAAGAACATGTTCTTGGTATATACTTTCGTATAAGTCTGAAAGAGCCTTAAGACTGTCATTTTGATGTATTGACAAAAAACCATTTAATAAGAAAACTTATTTTCTCGTATTCATATCTTATTTTCTTGAGTTGCTTTCTTTTCCCTCATTTACTGTTATTTTCTTTCAGTTACATAGATCATGTTTCTTTATTTCTATTGGATGAACTTAGATTTTTGTTCTTGTTTAGTACTTTGTGTTGGTACTGTTGTTTACTATAATTTTTGCTGCTATCAAAACATATTGCATAAATACTAAAGCGTTGCAAGAAAATAACCTTTTTTGATAGTTCATTTTACATATATGTGATGTGATGTTTAATTATGCAATTTTTTTAGAAGTTGATAAATTGTGTGTATATTTATGTAATTTTGGTTCTTAGTTATCTTGTCGGATATACTCTGAAGGAAGAGATTATGTCATATTTGAGGCTATAAAAGAAGGGTGATAATTCTTGTTTCATTTTGGTTTAGCTGACCAAGAGGTCGAAAAGTTGACTTTAGGAACATTCACTTTCTCTCATCAATAGAATCTAGGTGTGTTTTTATTTCTACTAAAGTGTAATTTTTTTTTACAAAAAGACAGTTGCATAGTCGAGCATAGGCTCAATGTAGTCATTTTAATTGTATATTTGTTTTTGCTGAGCTCACCATTGGAATACCAAAGGTGGTTTACATATAAGTGGAAGAATATGAGGGTATTAGAGTCTTGGTGATTTACATGGTCACAAATGAATCGAAAAATCCTTGCAATAGCCCAATCACTCTCTAAACTTAGAAGTTTAGATCATTAAAGACCTAATCTATAGTAATCAACTAAGTAATGAATGTTTTGGTTCTTGGCTATGTTTTCCCTTGCGTTTTGGCATTGTTTGATGGGCCAACATGAAATTTTTTGAGTTTTGGATCTTGTTAGATGCCCAACCCAGTGATTTTCCTGAAGGAGTCATAATTATAGAGTTGAGAGGCCAACACGATTTCAAAATCATCTATTTACCTTTGGATAATGAACTGGGTCAAATTTTCCTTAATTAGGGCTAGGAAAAGGATAAGATTTTATATTTTTTAGTAAAGATAATCTAGTTTGTTGGGTTCAGAGGTCAACAAGTCCTCAAACCCTACAATTTTCCTTGGAAATGTTAAGCCGATAGTTGGGAGGATAAAAATAATTCAAACCTACTGAATTGGCTCCTTATCCCCCCAACCTACTAAATTTTCCCTAGAGAGGAAAATCATTGAGTTTGAAGTTTAGAATGCCTCTCAAGCCAAGTGAATTGCCTCTCTAGGTGCCCAATTCCATCACTAGTAGTTTTTACATTGTTTTCTATTGTTTCCTTATATAAAGCTAAGTTACTACTTTATTAGTTTAAGTTACAACTCCATAAATGTGGCAAGAAACTGCCTCCTTTATTATTTTCACCTGTTCATATCAAACAAGATTCCTCCTTGATTCTAAGATATAGGTCATGTTTTACCATTTCTTTTTCTATATGTATGACCAACTCCCTATTTATTTGATTAAATGGTTATGAATTGATAATTTTTTAGACATATGCTTGGTTACCAATATGATTCTTATCCATTTATATTCATGTTTCTGAGTTTTTATTTAAGTATTAATCCATTAAGGTTGTGAATTTATAATTCAAATCTACATACTTTGGAATAACAATCGAATTGGAAGAGAGTTTGAGCAATTTTCTTATTCAAATTAAATGGATATCATTGCATGGATATACCATTATGCAAAGTAATAACCAAGAGAGTTTGAGCAATTTTCTTATTCAAATTAAATGGATATCATTGCAATGGATATACCATTATGCAAAGTAATAACCACTAGTGTATTTCTTTGCCTATTAATAATCCTTGCAATATGCCAAAGATTGTTCATGTGCATGTAAATGTGATATCAAAGATAAACGAGGTATAACTAGAATAAAATACCATTAAAAAATGTGATAAGCCTAACGTTGTATTAAAAAGAGCTTGAGGAGATGGTAATGTTTCTTTTATAAGTTTACCATTGAGGAAAACATGCATTTCTCATTCCTAGTTTGATAAAAACATAATGAAAATAATCTTGAAATGAGTGCATTCACACTTGGACACTTTAATTTTTTGTTGTTTTTTGTCTCGCAAAACTTCACAAACAACTTAAAGAGTTTTTTTCCATAAAGGTTTGTTCATACTTTCATTGGAAATTTCTCCAATGTTGTCACACATGTTTATTATCGTAATGATCCAAGATTTATGTATATGAAGGAATTATGCCAAAGAATATGACTCAAGGTAGATATTGAACAATGAAAAGGACACATGAGAGAAGTTTATGTAAATGCTTCTTTATAATCATGTAGAAGAGGTGAATATTGAGCATCTCTGAATGATCAGGGATAGGAAAAGGGAGAGAAGAATGAATATGAGCTTAAGTCTATGAATTGATGAAGAGAAGAGACACTAAATGTTGTAAGGCACATAACTGAACATTCTTAAAGATGTTGAGATCTTCAAAAAAAAGTAGATATAATATTTCCAAAGGTCATGGACTTTTGCTCAATACATAGTCACGAAAGGACAAATGTGTTAATTGAGAGTTTCATGTGAAATGGAAGGACAATGTATAATGTTTAATATTTAATTAAAATAGATATCCTCATCATCAACATGAGGATAAAGAGAAAGTTATGTAAGGCTGGAAAGCCAAGTAGTTTAGGAATTAGATCATCAAGAATCTAGGAAGGCTAGGAGTCATTGGATGTTTTTTATAACTAGAACCATTGTAGTCATGCAAAAGGTTATTTTATTGGAATCACAAACTATCTTAATATGTTAATAAGAGATGTTGTTATCTTTTGTTCTTATACTCTTTCAAAGTTGTGATTGGTTGTAGATTATTCTCACCTTTCATTGTTTTTTTTAAAGCTTGTAGGCATGGATATTCCAATTTGTAGACTATTCTCGTGATTTTAATGTTTGTTATTACTTACCTTATGCATTTCTAAAAACATGATGTGAACCAAGATATGTCTTGGTGACTTGTAGACTATTCTTAGTTTCTCTTAATTTCTTTGGGTTTTGCACACACTATAGTTGGTGGAGTATTCCCCTTGTTGTTTATGTTTAACCTTTTGTTTCATGTCAAAATGTTCTTATAAGATTTAAGTTGGGATTATATTATTTGCATTATCCATTTGCATTCATAGTTGCATTTTATTTTATTTTTATAAACCAAAATTATGACATCCAATCCATAACCAAAGGGTTCACCATTTCAATGAATGGAGGTTTAATTAAGCAAGTTTGCTAGATGAATATGTGAAGCTGACAAAGGACATTTTCTTGTGTCAACAAGATGATAAGCATAGATGAATTTATTGTTTCAATAACAAAGTGTCTAGATGAGTAAGATAACTTTGCAACACAAGAGGGAGATAAAATACAGTTGGAATATTTCTTCTCAACTCCAACAAAAAGAACTTTACTCCATGAGCGGGAAGATAAACATATAGATATGGTTGGATTTGAGACACCAATGGAAGAACCCAATATCAAAGCTAGATAAAGTTAACCAAATGCAATTGTGCCTAACATTGTAGAGGAGAATTGCATAGTAGCAAATGGGCTGATTAGAGAGAGGAACCCGTACAACATTTATTAATCATGTGAAGGAAGGAATGGATAATGTAAATAAAGCTCCAACTACATACTATAGAAACACCAAAGGGAATAAAGTTGACGAAACATAGTTGACTATGGATGTTGAGGTGCATTAATGACAATGTACTTCCCTTTATTCCGATGAGAATGGTACCTATGATAAATAAGATTTTCTAGGGTTCAAGGCTAGGTCATAAGTCAACAATTAGTTCACAAAGAGAGAAAGCATGTCACAAGGTAGGTTTTGAACCTGAGTGTGGAGGATAACAACTTTCTTCTCATCCACTCAAAATACACCCAATTGATATGCCATGCAATGTCTTGTATTACACAAAATATTAATTGTAATTTCTATTTTTTCTTCCAATATATTGCAAGGAAACATGAACATGTATTTATATATTTGGAAACCTAAAAATTTCATTCAACATTGTTATAAATAAATGAAAATTTATAGAAAAATATATGTCCTATATAGTTTTTTTGTTTCCCTATTATGATATATTTTTAACAAAGTGGAACATTTGGCTTAGTAATAAACTCTTTGGTTGAGGATGATGATTACTTAGGTTCAAACTCCAACAAGCATAGAGCCCTAAAAATTAATGTTAGACAATATAGGCAATCATATTCCAAATCTAATATAAGAGCACGAGATCACTTAGTGAAAAATGTTCAAAAAGAGTGTTCATGAGCTTATAAAAATTAACTCGATTCTTAGAATTTACCACATCCTCCTCTTATTTATCAAGGCCCCTTGTATACATTTAGTTCTCTCTTGAAAATCATTATATCAATAATTAAAAATTTATGTCCACATATAATTTTAAATCCCCCAACCCCAATTATTTACCATAATACCAAAACATATTTTGAGAATATTAAATACATTTTGTATGAACTCATGTGGTATTGATCCGAAAAATCCTTATATGTTTATAATTTTAAATACACATAAACATCTACTTGACATTCGAAATAAAATGATTGCTTGACTGTTTTTCAAATTACATGTGAAGAACTCATCTAGCCAAATCCACTTTAATGATAAATGACTTGTAAATAATTGAACTTGAAATGAACAACAATAATATAATCACATACACAAGTTAGAAAAATGGATTTCACCCAATTTGGGCTACCTCTCTGGGTCCGCTTCCAATAGAGACCTTTTTTTATTAATGCTAAAATGTTTGTGTTTTACAATGACATTTTTACATGTTGATCAAGTGCAGAAATGGAGTGCACCGTTGGATTCTTGGAAAAAAACCGTGCAAAGTTGATATAAAATACTTTAAATTCATCAAGGTACCCCTCGACATGCTTTACAGTCTAACCTCGAAACTTGTGTACCCTTGGGCACAAATTATGAGGCCATTCTGCATTAATTAACTGTGTATAATCCTTGAGTCATGTTCCCATTAAATAGGCATGGGCCCCTAACCACTTCTGTAACCATTGAATAGCCTTTAATTATATTTTGTTACATATTTGTAACTAACCAAAAATAGTGGAAAGTTGGTTAGTAGATGTTGTTTAAGTCTTTGCTATAGTTGGAAAGTCGGGGGTTCCATTCCCACCAAACACTGTATATTCCGTGCCCTCTTTTTTTATTTGTTGTAACATATATATATATATATATATATATATATAACTCCCGCGTGAAATATTTGTTGAGCCCCCTTTTAAAACTATGGTGTGGGTCATGTATGATGTATCAAAATCGAGAGCCAAGGTGATGCAGGAGCATCGCTCCACCTTAGTACGCGCCAACAAATTAACACGCATGGTGTGAATTCAAGGGAGGGGAAGCATCGCCCTCTCATTTTGCCTCTAGAATCTAAGGCATGATCCAGGCATTAAATGATAGCAAGCTAGAAGATCCAAATCATGCTTTTGCACAAGCTAGATATAAGGTTGCCATTAAGTGGTTGACGACATAATGGATCTGCATCCGATTTGGAGCAAATTTCCATTATTGTAATTTGGCCTTTCGATAGGCATTTTGAATGGTGATTTGACACCACTAGTTTAGCTTGTGAGGGAAGCTCATCGAGCCCCTCTTGTATAAATATTTGTATTGTAAGCAAAGTAGAGGTTGGCTGGGTTGGATAGGTTGGGTCGCAAGGAAACAAAAAGAGCCAAGACTCAGTTGTAGCTTGGACTCCACTATTGTAATTTGGCATTCCACCATTAATAGAAAATGACAATTTTTCCTGTTCTACATTTATTTGTAATGGATGTTGTGTTATGAATGTCATTTGTATGTTTGTGGATTGTAGATGAATGTTAGAAATCGTCTGCAGGGATAGAGATATAGTTTTCTATCTGAGAGTGTGTTGAGTTAAGTCTGGTTCTCCAAGCTAAGTGAAAGGAGTGCACGACAGAGAGAGGAAACTTTGTGAGCCAATGCAAGGGGTGCGTGTCTGAACTCAGTGGAGTCAGAAGATAAGTTGTCAGGAGGGTGCACCAGGTTTATTCACAGAATCGGGGAGGAATTTCAAGGTGGTTAAGTACCTTGGAAATAAATACTGTGTGGGAAGAAGCATAATTCAGAGTTACTGAACACTCTGAAACACTCTTCCAGGAGGGCATCGAGCTAGTGTGAGAGTGCACAGAAAAAACATGGTTGAAGGTGTTGGAGAATCCCAGAATTGCTGAACGTTTTGGTGAAGGAAGGCTTTGAGAGATGTTCGTCGACAAAGGAAAGGATATGCTTTAACCATTTCCCTAAGGCTAAGGGAGAATTTGTCGAAGAACTGAGACAAGTGCAAGGAGTGCGCCAAGATAGACTGTAAGTCCATATTACAAGCTCAGGAAGTAGAGCGAGAGACTTCCAAGAGGTAAAGAAGAAGTCCACTGAAGGACACAAAGGAACTAGGAACCTTGAAGTTTTTCAAGCCGAGCAAATCCGCAGAAGAGCTTGCGTAGAACTCTACAAGGAGTGAAAAAGTGTTCGAGAACATCCCAAGTCTCAAAAGGAAAGTTTGCGCTAAGTGTGAAAAGGATTCGAGAGCTTACCGAAGTCCCAAAGATAATGAAATCATCCATCGTTGAGGAGGAGATAGGTGGTATAAGATCGATAGGTTCAAGAGCAATAACTTTGGAAGGTTTGCCGAGGGAAAATGAAGATCTTTGCGAAGTCACGAAGAGTGATTTCAGTCCAGACCATTGGATATGGAAGAGCACATGGCAAAGATCCATGTATCTCAGAGGAGGAACCCTTCAGATAAAGGCTAAGAGGTTACACATGGAGCTGAGAGCCGAAGTAAATATTGGTCGTCCAAAGGTGTTACAAATTATTTTTGTCATCCCTATGAACATTAATGATGTAAACCTATCTGTTTCCTTCAGAGGGGTCAGTGGCCTGAGTTCCCGAAGAGAGAAGGGAGAAGAAATTTTCCTGAGAAAAGAAGTTGCATTTTCCCTTGTAAAAACCCTATAAAAAAGGAAGTTCACAGGTTGCTATATAGGCAGGGTGCGAGAATGCCTGATTCTCATAGGTTGCACCATAGCTAGAGTGCGATATGTTCGTAGGTTTCTCTATAGTTAGGGTGCGAGAATGCCTACACGTGGGAAAAACAAGCGTTTTCTTGAATCTTCTAGAAGGAGAAACTTCTATGGTGAGGTGGCATCCGAATGGTTTGGATCTTACTTGTTTTCATGATTTAGTGGGATCATCCTAACCTCCTCACCTTATCCTCTTCAACTTATAAAAGGAGAGGAGTTCTCATGGAGAAAGTTAGCTTGTATCTTTGGTTAGCTTTGGATCTTTTGGGATTAGCTTGGATTAGAGTGCCTTTGAGATTTGCTTTGTAAAGATAGATTGTGAATATTATCAGATCTGTGCTCTCAGAATTATTGGAGTGAAAGTGTGTGGGTAATGAAGGATAGTTGGAAGGGACCTTACGACATCAAGGCCATGGTTGTAATCTCTCTTTCACATTTAATATGATACAGTAATATGATTCTTTCCTATAAAACTTGTTGTGTTTTATTGTATGATTCCTTGATCACATACATAGGTTTATATTGAGTTTATGCTATTGCTATCACTTTGGTTGGTTGTGTTCTTTTGCAGGATCATCATTGTATGAGCATTGGAATGGATCTAGGATGGCGATGGCAAGAGGAAGCGACATTTAAAAGGTATGTCACCTATCCCTCCTTAGTTAATAAATTCAATATCTAAAACTTAAGGAAAGCGTCATATTCTGGTGTGTTTTGTTCTAGATCCAGGTGGATCTAGGGAGATCAGTTAGTGTTTGTGCCTACCGATTTGTCCAATAACAAAAGGAAAGGGACACGTGGAATTGGGATCAGCACATCGTTGGTTTGCAAGTCAAGGAAAGCGGAGTCGGGAGAAGAGAGGACTCGCTCACTCCAAACTCATGATTTTATCACAGAAGTTGATCGCAAGGGAGACGAGGACCATAGATTTGGTCCCAAGGAGTTCGCCAATTCGAGAAATCAGGGAAGGAGAAGAAAGAAGTTCATGAAAATCCCGAAGTGCGGGATCGCGAAGGGAACTGGCGCACGATTGAAGTCCGTGGTCACATCAAGGTGGATATTAACATCAATAGATAAGTTCGTTGGTGCAGAAAGAGTTGAAAATATCTAAGGAGAAGTGTCCGCAAGTGCCACATATTGGGTGCCGAGGAAGATAAAGGGCCTGTGTCAAGTTAAAACAGTTCCATTAGGAGCCCGACGAACCATTCGGTTTAGTGACTTGAACGATCCTAGAATGGGAGGTTGATTCAATCCCTCATTGGTAGGAGAGAAGGGGGTTTTTGGCGCCAGAGTGGTATCATACCAAGTTTTTGTCTGTATATTTCAGGTGAAGGAGAAGCTAATGATGCTCTTAGTTGCAAAGTGAACAACGGAGTTTCTAGGAGGGTAGACAAAAAATGGAGATGCTATTGAAAGTCATAAGTGTGGTCGAGGAGTAGACCACAAGATGAAAATAAAGGAGAATATGGACATTGATCTTAGTGAAATCAAATCCCAGATGGAGAAGCTTGCATTCAAGATGCAAGAGGAGTCAAAGGTACATTGGAGGTATGAATGGCCTTTGAAGAGAAAAACTAGATGGTCTGTTCAGAAGTTTTCATCCAGGAGGGAGAAACAGGTGCTAAAGAGGTGGCTGAGGCATGCTGAAAACCTCAGTCATAAGGGAAAGATATCTGGCAAGGGTCTCATAGATTTCCAGGTGGGAAATGAGAAGGGTGTTGATATTATGGTAGCTTCAGGAGGTATGAACCTCTATTGTGACCTTTGAAAAGATTAGAATGTTCTGGAAGGAAGCAAAGAAATGAAGGAAACCCTAGACAAGATGTCGACTGCAGAAATATAATTAATATGAATTAATTAGTACCCAGAAGGAGAAGTCAGCCCCAATAAGTCTTCTAGAACCACTATAAATACAGGGTGCCAGTCTCTCATTTGACACACTTCTCAGTAGTTGCAGAGAGCCAGTTCTACACAGTGCAGTTGCAGTCTTGTGCACAAATCCTGGGGAAGGTACTACGCCAACTTTTGGGTGGGACTATCTGATCAGATTGGTTACTTCTTGCTTGGTGCATTAGCCTCTCTTGGCTATTGGATTGCTATCGGGATTCTCTTCTCTGTCAAGGTCAAGGTGCTTGGAGGGTGGCTTCGGCCTATGGTTGGGTGACAAGGGTATTGCCAATGGTAAAATGAGCACAATCCTTCATATTCTAACAGGTTATGGGCCCACACCTCCTTCGGTCTATCTAAACGTTGGAAGGAAGCATAGCCGCTAGGATATTGAGCTCGCTGAGGAACTGCCGCTAGGGTTACTAGCAGGAGAGCTTCCAAAGACACTGCCGCTAGGGTTACTAGCAGAAGCAGTTGCAGAAACCCTAATCTCAGATCCAACACCTTGTGATGGAGCATATCACTCAAAAATAAGATATTCAGATGTGCCCTAACTCAATTCACCTTTTGGCTCTCTCAGAAGACAGAAATGACAAAGTTAAAGTTTTGGATCAAGGCATGACTAGTTACTATTCAACCGAAGACATGAGTGAAACGATCAGTCTTTTACACTACTCAACACTTACTGTAACGATTGAAGATGACATGTGGATAATTGATAGTGGATATTCTAGGCACATGATGGGAGATCAAACCAGAATCTCAAATCTAAATGAGAAGAAGACCTCGTACAAGGTAGAGCTTGGAGACAAAACCACTTACCCTGTGGAAGGATTTGGAGAAGCCTCCATCAAAATGAAAATAGGTAACTATGTTCACTTAAGAAATGTTTTATATGTACCTGGTTTAGAAAAGAATCTTGAATCGATATCTTTCCTAGAAGACAAAGGAAACAGAATAGCTTTCGTGGATGGAAAAGTGTTATCATGGCATAAAGACTCTAGCATAGATAATGCTAGGGTTATTGGAAGTCGTGAAGGAAATCTGTATAGACTACTAGAACAAAATGAAGAATCTCTTGTACACAACGAAGTCAACCCTAATGAGCTTTGGCACATATGGTATGCTCACATTAAATATCAAGAATTACCCTTTCTCAAAAGGATGGTTGAAGGAATACCATAGTTGCAGTATACACATGAAGGAATCTGCAAAGGATGTGCTCTTGGGAAGAATATCAAGAAACCATTCCCAAGCAACAACAACAGATCTAAGGAGATTCTAGATTTGATACACTCAGATGTTTGCGGTCCGATGACTGTAAAATATCTAGGAGGATCTTCTTGCTACGTAATCTTCATAGATGACTATTCAATAAATAATTGGTTATATCTACTTAAGACAAAAGATGAAGTATTCAACACGTTTCAAGAGTTCAAAGCAGAAATAGAAAATCTCATGAATAATAAGATCAAGACGCTAAGAACCGATAATGGTGGAGAATACACATCAAAGGAATTTGTTTCATTCTACAAATCGACAAGTAATAGGAAGGAGCTGACTGTTCCTCATAATCCTCAACAAAATGGTGTAGCAGAAATAAAGAATAGATCCATTGAAGAAACTGTACAAGCCTTACTAAATGATCAAGGTCTATCCATGTTCTTATGGGGAGAAGAAACAATGACAAAAATATATGTGCAGAACATAAGTCCTCATCGTATATTGAAGGACATGACACCAACATAATCTTTCTTAGGTAAGAAACCTAATGTGGAAAATCTAAGAATATTTGGATGTCCTGTTTACTCTCACATTCCCAAGGACAAGAGGAATAAATTAGAACCTTTAAGAAAGAAAGGGATATTCGTGGGATATAATGATTCATCCAAAGCTTATAGAATATATATTCTAGAAAAACATAAGATCGAAGTCAATAGATACATAACATTCAATGAGAAGATGGCCTTCAAGAAATCCATAGAAGAAACTATAGAAGACGAGATTGAAGAACTTAACGAATAAAGCACAGAAAACGAAAATGATGAAAAAAGAACTACATGATCATCCTATGGAGCCATGTGAAAACATTGATTCAGATATCGTACCTAAGACCAAGAAAAGACCAGCTTGGCTTGAAGCTATCTTACAAGACGTAAAAAGACTCAAGTTTCTAGAAGGAACAATCAGAAAGAGTAAAAGACCTAAAAGATTCTCAAGTTATGCAACATACATGATGAAGCTTCTAGATGAAGAACCTACCACATTTGAAGAAGCAATTCAAAAGGGACAATGGAAAGAAGCTATGAGGGAATAGAATCAATCGATTATGAAAAATGAGGTATGGGAAATTGTACCAAGACCTAAAGAAAAATTGGTGGTAACTTCAAAATGGGTGTACAAGATCAAACATGCAGTAGATAGAAGCGTGGATAAATACAATTCAATATTCGTAGCTAGAGGGTTCTCCCAAAAGAAGGGAGAAGATTATGATGAGACATTTGCTCCGGTGGATAGATATACTTCCATCAGAGCTATCACATCTCTTGCCGCTTCCATGGGATGGAACCTACATCAGATGGATGTAAAGACAACTTTCCTCAATGGAGCAATTGAAGAAGAAGTATATATTGAACAACCTCAAGGGTTTGAAGTACATTCCAAAGACACTCACATTTGCAGATTAAAGAAAGCTCTATATAGAGTCAAGCAAGCTCCAAGGGATTGGTATGCCAAAATGGACAACTATCTAATGAGACTTGGTTTCTCCAAGAGTCATGCAGATCCAAACCTTTACTATAAAGTCGTGGACAATGCACCTGTAATCCTACTACTATATGTTGATGATCTATTCATAACAGGTGAAGAGTCTCTCATCATCCAGTGCAAGAAGGAATTAGCTTCTGAATTTGATATGAAAGATCTAGGTCTCATGCATTATTACTTGGGACTAGAAGTATGGCAGAAGCGTGGTGAAGTATTCCTTGGACAAGGAAAGTACGCAATAAATATCCTTCAGAAATTTGGAATGATGGATTGTAAATCCATGGACACTCCTATGAATGCGGATATAAGAAAAGTGAAAGATCCATATTCTGATCTAGTAGACCCATCTCTATATCGACAACTAATTGGGTCATTGATGTATTTGGTAAATACTCTACCATACATTTGCTTTGCCGTGAATACACTAAGCCAGTTCCAGGTGGAACCAAGACATGAACATTGGATAGCTTCAAAGCATGTATTGAGATATATTCATGGGACAATAAACTATGGCTTGAGATATACCGTATCCAGTGATATCTAACTTCACGGATTCACAGACTCTGATTGGGTAGGAAGTGCGGAAGACAAAAAGAGCATTTCAGGTATGTGTTTCAGCTTGGGCTCCGCTATGATATCTTGGGCAACAGGAAACATAATTTTGTCACACTCAACACAATATAAGTAGAGTATATGGCAGCATGTGAAGCATGCACAAAAGCAATATGGCTAAGGAAGTTAATCTCCGATTTATTTGATCAGATTCTAGAATCAACCATAATATATTGTGATAATTATAGTTGTATAAGATTATTATAACATCCTGTGTTTCATGAAAGGTCGAAACACATTGAGATCAAATACTACTTTATTTGAGATAAAGTCCAAGAAGGAGAGGTAAAGCTCGAATATATCCCCACTGATGAGCAGACAACAGATATCCTGACAAAACCTCTATCCAGAATAAAGTTTGCATATTTCCGAGAGAAGATGGGGATCGTGGAAATAACTACCTTAGTTGAAAGGGAAGAAATGACTCTCCAGGTTGGGAGGGAGCACTAAAAATATTATTGAAGACATTTATTTTTGTGATTGAAAAATAGTCTAGCTTGGACAGATTCTTTCCTATTCGGAAAGTGGATTGATATTTTTTACGGACAACGATTTCCTATTATGGTTAACATGGGAAATGATCCAGATTGCTTATGTATCATAGACAATGACTTCCCATTGTGGTTAACATGGGGAGTGGTCTAGGGCAGCCTCTCTTCTTGAGGGTTACTCAAGAAGACTGGCCTGCCTCGCCAGACAATGTTTTCTCATTGTGGTTAACATGAGGAATGGTTTGTTTTGGAGGTTGATGCAGGACAGTCTTTTCCTCTTGTGGTTAACAGAGGAAATGGTTCGGACAGTCTTTCCTTAGGGTTTATACATTCTCTCCAGGGTGCATTTTGATTAGTTTAGGAGGAATGGCCTAGGGTGGGGAATGGTCCAAGCTCAACAATCAGGGACAAACATTCCTTAGGGTTTATACATTCTCTCTAGGGTGCACTTTGATTAGTGTAGGAGGAATGGCCCAGGGTGAGGAATGGTCCAGGCTCAAAAATCAGAAACAATCATTCTTCCTTGTTTGAGAAGAATAGGGAAGATAGCCCATTATTGATGTTCTATACTGAGGGCAGATATTTTTTCAGATCTCACAGATGTGAGTGAAAGATTGGCCTAGATGATTAAGTTTATTTTAACAATATTTTCTGTGCAGGTTGTCATCGGATGATTGTTATGGAGACTTCTTGTCTCCAGATAGTAGAGATATACTACTGTGGTGGATATGTTCCACTGTTTGTGACTATGTGTCATGGTTTGAGTAGTTGTGTACTTCCGTGGATAGACATAGTTGTGTTCTATCAATTGATATTATACTAGTTGTCATAGGAGATTACCTAGTTGGATAATAATGACAGTGCTCGTGATACTACCAGTTGAATGGTATGTTTGTGCTCAACACCATACCTCCCTATCTAGGATGGAGTGTTGATATTATGGTAGCTTTGGGAGGTATGAAACTCTATTGTAACCTTTGAAAAGATTAGAATGTTCCGGAAGGAAGCAAAGAAATGAAGGAAACCCTATACAAGATGTCGGTTGCAGAAATATAATTAATATGAATTAATTAGTACCCAGAAGGAGAAGTCAGCCCCAATAAGTCTGTTAGAACCACTATAAATATAGGGAACCATTCTCTCCTTTGACACACTTCTCAGTAGTTGCAGAGAGCTAGTTCTATGCAGTGCAGTTGAAATCTTGTGCACAAATCCTGGGGAAGGTACTACGCTAGATTTTGGGTGGGACTATCTGATCAACTTGGTTACTTCTTGCTTGGTCATTAGCCTCTCTTGGCTATTGAATTGCTACCAGGATTCTCTTCTCTGTCAAGGTCAAGGTGATCGGAGGGTGGCTTCGGCCTATGGTTGGGTGACAAGGGTATTGTCAGTGGTAAAACGAGCACACTCCTTCATATTCTAACAAAGGGATCAATGGATCTCATAAACTGCCATGTGGGAAGAGGAGACATCCCATATTTCTAGGTGGGAAAGGATGAAGAGATGAGCTCAACTAAGAGTTCACGCCAGAGGATGTTGACAGACGAAGAGGAGGCAGAAGGAAAACCTCACTCAGATGGAGATTCACGTGGAACTGCGAGCCATGTGAATTAAGATGATGAGAAGTTGCAAAATTCCACCATCAAAGAGAAGGATCAGGGGAGTATTCTGATCATTGGAGGAGTCGAGATATTCCTACCAAGAAGCCCAGTTGAGTCCAGAGGATGTGTTGCAGTTGCAACAATAGAAGGACAACCAAAAAAGATTGTTAAAGAGAAAAAGGAGAAGATAATGATGTTTTCCCCAATAGAAGGAGAAGAGCATTCAACAAAATTTCTCGACCTTTCCAGCCAGGAAGCTGAATAGGAGATGACTGCAGCACTGGAGTCTGCAACAAAAGAGGAAGCATACAACATAGACTTTACTGTTTTGTGTGAGGAATTGGAATCCATGGAGAGGAGAGTGGTAGTGCAAAGCATGCACATCCAACAAGCTAAGTTAGAAGCATATGAAGGATCATACCAGCATGGGGAGCAGTTGGAGGATGTTGGAATGGAACCAACCGAAGGATTGGTAGGAGAGAATATGTCAGAAGGGATGGTAGTTGAGAAACAAATCGGTGATGAGAAGTCTGCATGAGTAAAGGCTCCAATGGGGTGGAAAGATAAGGCCATGAAGGAAAATGATGCCTTGGGAAGTCAGTGTGATTTTCCCATTGACAAAGGAGAAGTGCAGCAAGCTAGTCTGCAAAAGGAGAGCCAGCCGATGGAGCAGTTGGACAAAGCGATTGAGGAGTTAAGGAAGATGATGTTGGATTTGGAAGAAGAATTGGTCAGCATGAAGAAGATGGATGAAAGGAAGCTTGCACAAGCAGCGAGGATGATGAAGGAGTAGAAGCAATGAAGAAGAGGAGCCAAGAGACAACTCCAAGAGAAAGTTTGGGATCCAGGACGATTTAAACCACACTGGAAATCTCATGAGCAAGAGCTCATGATTTTCCCAGCCATGGAGTATGATGCAGGAGCATTGCTCCACCTCAGCATGCGCCAACTAATTAACACACATGGTGCACATTCAAGGGAGGAGAGGCGTCACCCTCTCATTTTGCCTCGAGAATATAAGGAGTGATCCATGCATTAAATGATAGCAAGATGGAAGAGCCAAATCATGCTTTCGTACAAGTTGGATATAAGTTCGCCATTAAGTGTTTGAAGACATAATGGATCTTCATCCGATTTGGAGCATATTTCCATCATTGTAATTTGGCCTTTTAATAAGCATTTTGAATGGTGATTTGACACCACTAGTTTAGCTTGCGAGGGAAGCTCATCGAGCCCCTCTTGTATAAATCTTTGTATTGTAAGCAAAGTAGAGGTTGGTTGGGTTGGATAGGTTGGGTTGCAAGGAAACATAGAGAGCCGAGACTCAGTTGTAGCTCGTAATCCACTATTGTAATTTGGAATTCCACTATTAATAGAAAATGACAGTTTTTCCTTTTCTACATTTCTGTGTAATGGATGGTGTGTTATGCATGTCATTTGTATTTTTTTGGATTGTAGATGAATGTTAGAAATCATCCACAGGGATAGAGATATACTTTTTTTATTTTAGAGTGTGTTGAGTTAATTTTGGTTCTCTAGGCTAAGTGCAAGGAGTGCACGATAGAGAGAGGAAACTCTGTGAGCCAATGCAAGGGTTGTGTGTCTGAACTCAGTGGAATCAGAAGAGAAGCTGCCAGGAGGGTGCACCGGTTTTATTCACAGACTCGGAGAGGAATTTCAAGGTGGTTAAGTACCTTGGAAAGAAAGACTATGTGGGAAGAAGCACAGTTCAGAGTTACTGAACACTCTGAAACACTCTGTCAGGAGGGCATCGAGCTAGTGTGAGAGTGAATAGAAGAAACATGGTTGAAGGTGTTTGAGAATCCCATAATTGATGAACATTATGGTGAAGAAAGTCTTTGCAAGAAGTGTGTCGACAAAGGAAAGGAGATGCCTTAACCCTTTTTGTAAGGCTAAGGGAGAAGCCGTCGAAGAACTGAGACAAGTGAAAGGAGTGCGTCGAGATAGACTATAAGTTCATATTACAAGATCAAGAAGCAGAGTGAGAGACTGCGGGGAGGGTAAGAAGAAGTCCACTAAAGGGTGCAAAGGAATTGGGAACCTTGAAGGTTTTCAAGATGAGAAAATCTGCAGAAGAGACTGCATAGAACTCTGCAAGCGGTGAAGAAAGTGTTCGAGAACAACCCAAGTCTCGAAAGGAAAGTTTACACTAAGTGTGAAAATGAGTTGAGGGCTTGCCAAAGTCTCGAAGATAGTGAAATCATCCATCATAGAGGAGGATACATGTGACATAAGATCGAAAGGTCCGGGAGAAAGAACTTATGAAGGTTTTCCGAGAGAAAATGAAGATCTTCGCGAAGTTGCGAAGAGCAGTTTCAGTCCAAACCGTTGGATCTGGAAGGGCACGTGGCATAGATCGACGTATCTCGAAGGAGGAACCCTTAGGAGAAATTCCAAGAGGTTACCTGTGGAGCCGAGAGCCGAAGTAAATCTTGGTCGTTGAAAGGAAAGGGACACGCGGAATCAAGATTGGCACATTGTTGGTTCACAAGTCAAGGAAAGAGGAGTCGGAAGAAGAGAGGACTTGCAAATTCCAAACTCACGATTTGATCATAGCCATTGATCACGAGGGAGACGAGGACCGTAGATTTGGTCCCAAGGATTTCGCTGATTCGGGAAATCGGGGAAGGAGAAGAACATAGTTCACAAAAGTCCCGAAGTGCAGGATCGCGAAGGGAAATGGCGCACGGTCGAAGTCTATGGTCACATCAAGGAAGGAGCTTAGCATTGAGAGATAAGGACGTTGGTGTAAGAGTTGAAAAGATCTAAGGATAAGGCTCCATAGGTGCCGAGGAAGAAAAAGGGCCTGTGTCAAGTTAAAATGGTTCCATCAGGAGCCCGACGAACCATTCGGTTCAGAGACTTGAACGATCCTAGAACAGTAGGTTGAGTCATCCCCTCATTGGTAGGAGAGAAGGGGGTGGTTGGCTCCATAAGGGTTGAGAGCTTAGGCCCTCAGCTCTTTGGCCGCCAATTTGTACTTATTACAAACTTAAATATAATTTGAAACATATATAAGTTAAGTCATATGCCATGGCATGTTGGTAGCGGGGGATATGTTAAATATTATGGAAGTTATGGAGGTCACAGGTTCGACCCCCATTGTCTCCATAACTTTTGATACATATTAACTAATATTGGTTAATGGGAGGTTGCCACGTGGTAGCTTCCCATTGGCTCTCCAATGCCACATTTCATCAATAATTAGATCACTTGCCTGCCACTTTTCAACCATCGATTGATCCAATTGTATTGTACTTTTCCCATTCAGCTTCCAATAACTATGTGCCGCATGTCACCCTTGCAGTGGTGACATGTGTCACTCTTTTATTTTCCCTTTGACCTTTCACTATTTGACTCGAACTTTGACTGCTCATAACTTTTGCATACAAACTTCATTTGAGGCAAAATTTGTGCCATTGGAAATCTATCATCAAGCTCTGCACATTGATGGAATTTTCAGGACGATTTGAATAATTTGAATTTTGAGCATTTTTGAACCATTCTAGACCTCTATGATTGTTCTGGATCTTCCTGGACCTCTGTGAGCATTCCCTGATCCTCTTGGATCAAGTATTTACTATAATTTTCGAGTGACCCCGTTTGGATGAGAGATACCATAATATGGGTGGATCCTACATTTAGGAAGTGGGATACTATATTATGGGTGAGGATAAAGAAGTTCACTACAAGGAAAATACCCTCTAGAGGAGGCTATAATGGAGGTTTTTAGTGTTAAAAAATTGACAAAAAATGTCAAAAAAACTTCCACAAAACACTCGTTTTTGGTAATAGATGGTTTTACGGAGATTATAATGGAACTTCATTATAACTAAGAAAATATGGGTGAGTGGAGGTTGTAGCGGATGTTTTTCATGTGGTGCACTTCACATACCATACACATCGGTGTGTTTAAAACATAAACACACCAGTTCCTACATTGCACAATAGGCACCAAGCAAGTCCTAAAATATCGGAGTCCCAGTGTGTTTATACAAACAACAATCAGGTGCTTTAATAACAATAATGCACTGATTTAATATATGATACTAAGCGTCGATGAGTTCTTGAACTTAAAGCCTCGGTGCTCACATGTCAACCAAAGCACCAGGGTTGTCCAAGAAATATGGGGCACCGATGCTCTTATAATCATAAACACATCGGTGCCTTAATATGAATAAAGCACTGGGAAAATTAATGATAACATGCACCAGTGAATTCAAAACAAATAGGACCGGTGCATGATGTCGAGAAGGCTCCGATGCACACTCGTGAATGAGAAGCACTGGTGCAATTATAAATTGAACGAATCAATAAGCCATATTATTATTATAATTTTTGGTTAAAATATTATTAATATTGATGCTTTTTCAATTTATGTTAGCACTGGTGCGTAGTATGTTACAACATTGGTGCATGTTATCATTAAAGGCACCATTTCGTTTTATCATTGAATGCATCAGTTGTCGTTTTCTCTTTTCAGAAGCATCGACCTGTGACAATGCACAATTATTGTTATTTTTTAATTCCATTGTTTATCAAAAAAATTGACATATATCTTATAATAGTATTCATATAAATTAAATTTTGATTAGTGCATTTGGATATGATGTTTGGATTATATTTTTATATCATTAGTGTTTGCATCTCTTCTTTATAATATTTAATCATCCATATATTTATTCAGTGATGTAACATTTCACAAGAACATTGGACAACACAAAATAATAATTTTTTTATTTTTATTATATATGAATAAGAGTATCTTTGTCATACAAAATGGGACCCTTATTGGTAACCCCTTGTCTTTCAATTGGGACAGTACTTTGTCCATTACATTAAACAAAATCTATAATTTTCATAGACAATTATTTCAAAAAATACAACAACTTGCATTGATATCCAAATATATTGATCATCATTATTTGTTGGAACTGTTGTTAGACATGCTCGAGCTACTTCCGTGACTTGGGTTATTTGGTCAATTTTTTTGTTGACTGGCTTGATTGTGTTCCTCTTCTTCAAATGATTACAAAAATAAAAAGAATGTTTTCAAATGAGTGTATCTGCATTGGTGAGAATAATGAAAAATGAAATAAATACTATGCATGAATGTAAATTGAAAAGTGACATACCATAGAAATAATTGAGTCCTAAAAGATACACATTGTTTCAAAACCAAATCTCATTCCTTATGTCAACAACTCTTATGTTGGCACTTTTCTATACTTTGTTTCTTGTAGTTTTAATATACCCCATAATAATTTATAGATTTAATATAAAAGTTTTTTTTTGTTCCATTAATTATAAAATGAGAGAACTAAAATAACATAGATACTTAGAAATTCCACAATTAATTTTTGATTTGCCAACACATACTCACAACCCTTACTTACCCCAATGTCAATCAATTCTTGCGATGGCTCTTCTTTGTATGTTAGCACTTGTTTGAAGACATTCAAGGATGGTTGTTATAAAACAACTTAAAATATACAAAAATGAAATCTTAAGTTAATGTTATAAGGAAATAACAATTACTCACAAACTTTTCTATCAACCATTTTCTTCCTTGTCGTCCTGTTTTATGTGTTGAATGAGTTCCATTTTGTTTTCTTTTCTGCAAGAAAATACTTGAAAATTAATAATTAATGCTAATTTTTTTATTTATATGTACCTAATAGAAAAATTCAATGATTTCATACATTTGAAGCACGTTGTTACTGAGATGGCTCCTCCCACGATGCAATTATGTCAATTTATTTTACCATCTCCTTCTACACCTTTTTCGACTTTCCTACTGACATATTTCAGATATCAACTCGTTGATACTTTGGGATTTTCATAATCTTAATAAAAAAAGTAACATCACAATTAAATATTTTTATATTGATATATGAAAACTAAATATAACAACATTGATATTATTAAATTAGGAATGATTTGTAGTAATATATACATATTCTAAAAAAACATTTTTAGGAATATGACTTTTTGAATGATTATTTTTTGTTGTTGTATGTTTTTTCTATTGTTAAGCCCTAATATTGGCTCATTACCCCTTAATTGGGGCATATTATATTAGTAATGTTATTTTATTTATGTCGGCTTTAGGCCATTAGTTGTAATTATACCTCCTAGTCTCCTATATATACCAGGGAGACATTTTCATTTT